>ATSW01048440.1:0-16501 GCA_000444245.1 Botryllus schlosseri | reverse complement strand
TGAAATAAACTCGAATATATTCGGCTGACTCTCGTCAGGCGTAATAGTCAGCAACTAGTCGAGAATTACTAGTTACTATTATTACTACTAGTTTGTGACGATTACCCCTGACGAGTGTCAGCCGAAAATATTCGGGTTTGATTCAATATGAATGTATTATTCAATTGTATAATGTAGTTCAGTACCTCCAAGAGTTTCTCTGAGGTTGCCAATATTAGCAATATTACGTTCCTGGTAATAAACCGAAAGCGGCAGACGAAATTCATAAACTGAGCAACGACCATATGGTATGAAAAGTTCTTGCGAGATATCAGTCTCCGACTTGAGCTGAATTTCCGCGAAAGCGGGGACGTAACACGTTTGATCAATAGGGCGGGGCCTGTAGTTTACATCCCAATAACTCCTCTCAGCGACAAAGACGACCAAGCCTCGCCCGGTATGGATATTGGAAGCATAAAAATTCCAACACCGTACACCGGGTGTTTATTCGAATCAAAGCAGTCGATTACAGTGAATTTACCGTGACCGGCTTTATAAACTCCGCAATCTCAACAACGGTTAAACCAACAGCAGCTAGAAAAGGTATATAATATATATGGACGGAGGTACTTAATAGGATAACCGCAAGTATGTCGATAACTCGAGTGTAAACGCAGCTTCTCTCACACAAATTCAACTATTTAGCATAATAAACGATTTATTATCCAATGAATTGCTTATTTCATAATAGACGGTATATCTCAAAATAAGGCCCCGCTCAAAGCTTGGTCCAATTACAAAAGTTTGCTTAGATCCGTTATAACTCTCATGAAATAATTTACTGTCGCATAAATGTAATAAGTTATAACCGTGTACGAAATCCGTTAAAGCGGCATTAGCAAAATGAATAAACGAAATGGATTTAATATTCTGTTATACACAGCTAGTGGGAGAGTTAGTATCTTTTATTTCCTTATTTTTATAAACACGCATGCACCTAGGGTTGCATTTACAACAAAAATCAATTCGAAACAAACATGTTTAAAACAAGGCCCGGAGCCTACGATATCGTAGGCCCCGCAAGGCCCTTGTTTAAAACATGTTTTTCATTTTTTCAAGCCATGACGTCACGAATGTACTAGTGTGACGTCATAATGGATTAACATTGTCAATTGAAACTATTGGGTTTATATAGCTCCATTGACGAGATATCTACGTACTATAGCTGTTCAACCGACTATTCTGAGGGTCCCAACCATCCCATATCATATACGTCGGCTATATCGGTTGGTATTCGTCCGTAGGCTCATACCACATGTTTTTTGGAAAGTATGTACACAATTATGGCATAATTATACAACTTAAAAAAACATCATTTAAAAAAAATGCCTTCGTTTAAAATGCTGTTTAAAACATGTTTTAAACAAAGTGTTTTAAACAACCATTTGTTTTATATGCAACCCTACGTGAACCCGAGACTTTGAGCACCACCGATCTTGACAACCGAAGATCCTGGAGAGATTCGGGCTCTAATCATGGCTGTTACCTATTGTTAGTTTTGATATGAACAGAAATAACAAACTTTGCTTCTACAAATCAACGGATAGTGTATTTGGTTTTGTTAAGAAACGAATAAAATACTGGGACAGATAAGGTCCGGAGTCTAAACTGCGATCAGTCAGTTGAATGGCCCTGGTATATTGCATCACAGATAACGGGAATTTTTGCTCGCAGAGAAGCTTAACTTCCGCGATCGTTTTGCTGTCGGATATGAAACGCACCAGTTAGTCGACACTTCACAAGCGCGACGCCGTGATTACTGATTGCTGATTAGCGCAGTGACGCCGAAACTAGATATTAATGATCACTTAGGAAGTGGGATTCAAGTGCCATAATTAGCACCTAGAAAAGCAATTCTGTGCCATTATACAAAAAATAAATCAACCGATTTTAACCGGAAATAACGAGACAGCTACGAGACAGTCATGACAAGATTCAATAGCATGTTCCCGGAGCTAATGGTCCACTTGTTTGGATCACGTCCCTAGTAGGAAATGAACATCACTGATGGTCGGCCGTACTTCTACGTATCGGACACGTTATGTGTGTGTAGGGAAATGTCGGTAAACGGACTGAAATTTAAGATATCACCACGATACAACTATCGCCCAGATCTGGGTTTCCCAAACCGGGGGTATAGAGAGTATATCAATTAAACCCCAAAGTTAACTGCACATTATCCGATGTATAAAACTGTCGAGCGTTCAATGTGGATACTTCACGTAAGCTCCGATCAGTAATAATGATATGCAATTTTGTGAGCTGACCGTAGATTGTGGACTGTTGAAAATGATTATTTCCGTTTATTACTATATGCGGCTATGCCAGGTATAATCTGTTCCATCTATTTGGGTCTGGAATCCTCGACTCAATACTAGGGCTGGGCATTTTCGAGTACCGGAGTGATTCGATTCTGAATCACGTATTTTGCTTCGAGTCGAGTCGAGTATTCGAGTATCGCTCATTATGACGTCATAACAGAATGTAATATGTCAAAGTTCAAATTTGTACCTCTTTATGCCACCACAGAATATAATGCGTGCTATCCATCACATTAACCATACTTGGTATTTTTCGACCATCCCGATTCCATTGCACTTTGTGACAGTGTTGTGGGATGATCATGACTTCGGAAATGTGGTAGTTCCAGTAACGTTAGTAGCTTTGTACTTGTACTTCATACCCTGTTTTCTATGCTGCAATACGGATAATTAGGGTTTCATGGCTTGCACAGTGGAAAATAGTATAGACGCTATAATTTTTGATGATAAATTAACTTTTAGTGGCGAGAAGCGTATAATTTTAGTACTCGAAAAATTCGTCTTTTACTACTCGACTCGAATCATTAAAATTAATACTCGATTCAGAATCGAGTACTCGAATCATTGTGCCCAGCCCTACTCAATACTGCACAATGCTATATTTGCGAAAGTGCCCGAGAGAATATTGGTAATGACCATAACATATATGGGATGGGGATATAATATATATATCGTCGTACTGGCGTGGTGGACTTGCATGAATATTTGTTAAAGATCTGACAAGTGACAACCAACGTAAAATTTTGAAATACGGAAGACAACGGGTTATCCGGGTG
Organism: Botryllus schlosseri; assembly: GCA_000444245.1. Lineage (NCBI taxonomy): Eukaryota > Metazoa > Chordata > Ascidiacea > Stolidobranchia > Styelidae > Botryllus > Botryllus schlosseri. Next base: position 13,365 of record ATSW01048440.1, on the reverse strand, counting down.
GTTGGTAGAATGATTGAAATGTTGGGCCTAATTATTTTTCCTAGCCGTTTATGTGTTTCCTATGGATTTGTTAAAATGTTGAGGGCCGCTACTACACGTAAAATAATTACTATCTGGCCGGATAGGGATAAAGATTGCATTGTGCGTAACCCCGTTTTACAATTGAACGAAATAGTGATATTTAAATGCACCCAAATATTTTCGGCTCACACACTTCAGCGGTGATCGCCAAAGAATTGAACAGAACAATTTATATCAACAATCGTACAATGTTCTTCCCAATTCTCAACTAGCTGCTGGCCATAACCCGTGACGAGTGCCAGTCGAAAATATTCGGGTTTATTACAATATCAATATGATATTTCAATGTATATTGTAGTTCTGTACCTCCAACCGTACCGGCACTTGGTACGGGGGTTCTTGAGTTATCGTAGGCGGGTTGGTTCCGTTATTGCAAATCTCTTCAAATAAACGCTCTAAAGTTTGCGAAATGCCAGTTGTGCTAGATGCCATATTTTTAATATCGGCCGACTATATCGTGGTTATCGGCAAGGCGCTTAGTTATCGGTATCGGCTCAAAAATCCGATAACGGTCAGGCTCTAGTGATCATTACACAATTCGTGTTCTGCGATAGCGCTCTATTAGTAAGTCGGTTCGGTATGCAGAGTACAAAGCTCTTCACCTCCCCTTTGTAAGCACTTCACGGCGGTCATCAACGACATATTACGGCCGATAAGAAAATTCAAAGAACCATACCGTCGTCGTGTACTACAATACGGTGACGCCAACATAAACGCTAAATACACAAAGATCGTTACCGACTTCGCCACGCAAAATTGCCTGCCACAATGCCTTGAATAAATCGACAAATTGACCGAATTGATACATTCACCGCTTCGTGAAACTCATACGAAATGTCGCCCGATTTGGGCTATCGAGTGTCCAACTGACGGGTAGCGAGCGGCAGTAGACACGCGGATGTTGTGTTAACGCGAACCTGATCTTTTAAACGCAATGCAATTCACCTGTTAATCTCGTCATGCCATGTAGCTTTACGGCTTAACGGCTTTGCCGATACACGGACTCGCGTCGTGTAAGTACACATGGCAGAACACATAACCTCCATACCAATGGGTGTGATTATATACAAAGCAAAACAAATGTAAGGCATCCGTGCGTGATTTCAGGAATAAAGGACAGGATTACTCTGCGGCCGTCTTACTGCAAAGCATAAATCTTTCAACACTGCAAGGCGACTACAAAATGTTCGAAGCTTTTCCAAATTAGACTAGAATTACAATTATATCTAATACCGAATTAGATTAGAATTAGAATGACTGAATTCGCAAAAACTAGGATTGAAATAAATTTCGAATTATAAAAAAAATCAAGTTCAGTACATATAACGAATCGCAGTTCGTTCTCATATGCACAAGACTGACAAGTGTCTGTATGGTAAGATTGGCTCGTTTCACACGAGGCACGACACAGTTCTCATGTACAGTACACTCAGAATTAGATTAGACCAGTGGTTCCCAACGTGGGCGATATCACCCCCCAGTGGGGCGATTTGGCGGTCTAGGGGGGCGAAAATGACGAAGGGTGCGATAGGGGGCGATGACGCGTCAAAACGGCTGACCTTTTTTTTTAGTCAAATTAGACATCAAGCCAAAAATTTGACCTTTTTTTTTAATCAACCCGCCGATGATTACAGTTTGCATGCCCAATCTTTGGTACACAAAATTTGGGGGGCGATGATCGGTGTTGACCTTGAAAAGTGGGCGATGGTTCGAAAAAGGTTGGGAACCACAGGATTAGACCTAAAATTTGAGCATAAAAACATTTAATAAATTACATTAGAATAAGATTACCGGCATTGCTCTTTAATTAGTCTTATTTAGGCGACTAAAATTATCTAGTTGTCGAGGTCTGTCCGATATCAGCAGGGAAAATCATACTGATCGATTCAAGAGCGATGTTATAGCACTCATTAGACGTTTCAAATGGACCAAACCGAGTGTGTATTCTAACATCTAAACGATCGCCGCCTTTGGTCACGCCTGAGATATCACCGTCACGTGTCATTAACCAGCCCAGATATATTCACTCTCAAGTTTACGTTCGCCTTTCTTGCGTCACACTGTGATAGCCTGTTATATCATCATACAATGACATCTTATTTGAGGCGTCGCGCGCTTTCCAGAATTTCGCCGAGTCTAGCTGAGTGTTGACAGAGCGTATCTGGTATGTGCGTTTGCCGGGTGGTACACGTGAATTCGTGGCCCGACAACGGAACTCATATCCGTCATCAAGTGCGAAGTGTCAGGAATTGGAAATTGGCAAGTCATAAAAACGGAAATATCAGCAGTCTTAGCCGAGGGAGTGTGATCTCGAGTATAAATATATCAACTGGATTTTCGGAAGAGATTGATACGGCAAGGTAACTATAAATAGTAATGCTGTACGTACGTATATGTGCGTCGTGCATTGGACAATTAACAATGCTGAACATCCGTGAATCTGAACACCAGTATTAATGCTTCGCCAGTGATGACTTTGAGCTAACAATGGCTGCAAGAACATCACACAACAGAACACCGATATTACGATTCACGCCCAACTACGACATGTGTTTACTTGTTGTTCCCCAGTTAATTTTTTCAATGCGAGACTAAAACTAGAAGGTCTCACTTCAAAATCCGCACATATAGAACTAAAACTAAAAATGAAAAAACGGTAGTTAATTGACCTTCAAATAAGTAGATTGGTAGTTTGTACAAGTCTGACAATTGAACATTGAATGAGAACATATCTGTGTGTTGTAATGTGACTTCTGCGACTAATTTCTAACCAACCAACGCACATGCAAAGGTCCGTCACAGGATATAGGAAATCCAGATGTTCAGTCATTCACTTATTCTAGCAGTCTAGCACACATTTTCGCTTCGTTTCGCGTCTTGTATACTTGTGACAATGTCATCACGCTACACGGGGTCAAAAGAGCGAAACAGTTTTACGTGTATCCACATAAACACTGGATCGGTAAGCAGGAATTGTAAACAAATATGCCGACGCCAAGATAAGAACAAGGCTACAGAGAGGTCGCAGTTGCGATCAGATATAACGACTTACACCGTTGGTCATACAGCTTCAAGACGGACCTGTTTGCCGATTATTACTGCTGTTTAGCTTTGGTACCGCAATTTCTCAAAGAAACAATCATAAAAGCACGTTCGACCGTTCGTATGTACCTGTGGCTACCGGAAACCGACGGGTTTTTAGCAACGCCGCACCAAAGATGAATAAAGCTTCGCCGGAGTACCGTACAACTAAAATGCGCTGACGATTCTTTTGTTTGTCGGCCCTTTGTGACCCTTAGCACACACGACGCGCATAGCTATTGATATAATTGAAGTAAGATGTGATGGGCGAATTTAGGGGCAAATATCGCGACCGCAGACGGACAAATATTCGGTATACAAGATGGATACAAATGAAATATGCACAAAGGAATATCACTAGACTTGTTTCAAAGCGGTACCATACCATCTCAAGTTAGGATAAAAATACAATATCTTATCGGGGCCCCTATTGTAGGCCCCGATTGTATTAATATTAAATTACATCCGAAGATTTTCGGCTGAAACTCGTCACTGGTAATCTCAACTAGTTCCTGTCGATTGCCAGCCTAAAATATTCAGCTTTATTTTAATATGAATATACCATACAATTTAATTATACATTGAAGTTTTCTACCTCCAAGAGTCTGTTCGGGTAAGGAAAGAATCAGTATCGACATGACATAACCAATATGGCATATCGCGTACATGTCGGTATGGATTATTGTATAATCTAACCACGTCAGCGACATTAAAACATAATAAAGGGGCACCTGAACTAAGACGTTACCTTCGATGACTTTTTCTGTGTTTTCGAGATTTTTTAGAGTAATTCGAAGCACAGAGGCCGATAACACAAGACGGTCTTCGACTCGATTTGCAAAAAAAATTCTGGTGTTGCCTTCCTTCACCTTGGAAAGGACATCACCGGTCAGGGCACGAATGTCTTATCAATTTACAGAATAGAGCTTACATCGGACTTGCAAAAGGACGGGTTCCCGAGACCGTGTATTTCAGCGAAGGTTCTCTCGAACGCCTCGTTCAGCATTTCATCGTCTTGCACGCGGAGTAAATCAGGAATGATTCCTTTGCCTTTCATAATATTCCATATCTGAACGCGTAGTATCAATGACAAAACACTGTACGGAAATCGACGCATTGGTGCGAAATTCCAGCGTAGATTGCTGATAGATAGTCGTGTTAACTAACGCCATTTCGCCGCAGGAATTCGAAACACGCACCGACCCGAGGTGATGGCAGTAATTGGGCTCAGTATTCAGACTTGCACTCGGAGTTTTTTAAGTCATATTTAACTAGGTTTAGAATTCTAGCTACACCGTGTTTTTTCAAATGATATTATAATTAGAATTACCGACTTTACGAAATTGAATAAATTTCAGTTCACATCGAATCAGACATCGCGAGAATAGGAATTGTCTGTACAGCATGCTTGGCTCGTTTTGCGCCATCAGTTCTTATGTAGTATTTTCAGGAAAACCAGAATTTATATTAGAATTACCATCAGAGCATAGAAACATTTCACAAATTAGATTAGAATTAGAAAGTACAGAATTCTACCACATAGCTATGCGGATCATTGAAAGTATAGTACGTAATTAGGGTGATGAAAGATGGAAGACGCAACGAGCCAACAACCTACCTGAACGGTGCAGGAGTACTTCCGAGGGTGCGTCTTTTGACAGGACTTCACAGTCGCGGTTACTATCACAGACGCTGAGTTATTTCTCTCCACAATAGTGCCCGATACACAAGGAGCATCAGTTGAAACAGCCCGTATAATGCGTGCACTTTCTGCGCACGTCCAGGCAAATCCGAGAATAATCAAGGTAAAACAGAATCTTGATGAAGTCATCGTCAAGACGATCCAATCTGACCCGCAGACAGTAACTAAATCCTATCCAGTGTATGTCTTCGAGATGGCGTACTCCAGAGTCACGACTCTCCGACAGATCATAAATCAACTTGGAGGCTTGCGATAATATTGCAGCGGCCTATATATAATCTATGTAACACTTGATGGCTGCCGTTTCATCTAACGGCGATCTGAACTGGGCAAGAGAAATGTCTTCGATAACGAAGTGCATGTAGTACGTTCCCATAGTTATCTTCCCATAGTTATCGCCGGGAATATTACTAAGCCTTTCATGCGAGAACTACATAACTACCAATTACCGATAACAAAACTGAACAACGTATTACTCCCCGAGGCGAACACCGAATTGGTCACAAATTACTTTTTAATAGCCATAAAAAAGAATCTGAGGAATATATGAATAGGATTTCTGAGCGCGGCAGACTGTTTATAGCGTTGTAAATTAGAACCTCATATTCTGTAACGACTGCTTTGCTTAAGCCTTCTGCTGCACCCCGTATCAATATCTGATCATCGTCTTTGCCCCAGTCTTGGTCAAATAGAAAATGTTCAGATTTTCTAAATTAGGTCAGAACTATAGTTATTGATATACAAGTTTTTACAAATTTGATTAGAGTTACTGAATTCGCGAAAACTTGAAAATTGATTAAAGTTCAGATCATATCAAGCCATAGTTCATTTTCATAAGCATGGGAGTGGCAGTTGTATGTACAGCAAGCTTGGCTCGTATCGTACTATACAGTTATCCTGTAGTATTTTCAGGAAAACCAGAATTCTCAGATTAGTCTAATGACACAACTAGAATTATCTAGTTGCTCTAGTCTGCTCTATGATTGCAATGTTGCAGTCACTGACTGTAGTATTCGCTTGTCTTAAGGTCACATAGGCCTACTAATGAAAGCAAATTCCATCCGCCCGGCATATTAATTTATTGATATGTGAATAGGGGCCTACGATAAACTTAAATTATCGTAGGCTCCGTGTGAATCCATACCTGTGAACAACACCGCAATCTGCAGAACAAGACACCCTGCCTGAATTAAACTAGGATCTACGTACTACATTTGCATACCAGTACAGCCTTTGCGTTTGCATTTCCCACAGTCAAACATTGCGAGTAGTGACATTTTAGCAAACAACGCAGTACTAACATCAGAGGCTACTCACTACCAGCGTTGCCACTCAAGGTTCGTGATAAAACACAAGTGACATGATTAACGATAAGTGAAATGCATTGATTAAGGCCAATAAGGCACCGACACGAATTAGCGAATACAGAATTATTGAAGTCGTCAGCAATTATTTTGACGTCCGACAATAATCCTAAAAAGTTTACATTTATATATTATGCATGATTATGTATATACATCATGTATTACAGTTGAGCCAAGCAAGCGATGTGTATAATTCTCTTCTAAACCAACCGTAGACGATATCTAATTATATCATATATTTCATACCGTTAAAATAGCGTCTTTCGAGCAAACGTCCAATGATTGCTGTTTTCTTTTACACGAAAGAACATGAGATTTGTAGCATTTTGATTCAGAAGGCATTAGAACGCTAATTCGAGTCAAAATACACTAGATCTAGCGTAAAAACACCAGGAGCGGGCCCACTGCTCACCATGGGCAAAAACAGACTGTTCACAATGTTATAGCATCACTATATGTCCAACACATGAACGCATACCGAGAACATCGAGTGGTAAGGCAAAATAACGTAACAAACAATACAACGATTCCCCTGTTGCCCATTCTTGTGTTCAGTTAAGTATACACACTACACAGCCTCCATTTACGATATATACACTAGTCTACAGCTACACCAGTGTGACCTCGTGATTACCGGACCACAATCTGAGATTTAGACTTTGTCTTCCGACACATGTCACTTCACTTTCATCCCTTGCCCTTTTATGTTACCCTGCATTACATTTAATTCAGAGTACAACTGTACAACCTCCTATTACAGTTCGCATGCCTAGACGGGTGTCTGGTTGAAAGACCACTACAAGACCGCTACGCTATGATATCATTTTATCGCAGTCTTGTGGTGTTTTGAAATCATTACACTATTTATAAACTGAACTGAACTAAACATCGACAAATCCACTAACGGCAGCGAGCATAAATCACTTATATCTCGGCAAACCACCGAGAGAACTGCTGAAATCTATCGCTGTGTAGTCTTCATTATCGAGCTGGTACTGAGCGTGAGCGAGTATCTTTCTCCCTTCGATTCGGTTTCTCTCTGCCGAGTGAGCACGATGGAGACGCCATTGACTTCTCCTTTTGCGCCATCTTATGGAATTGCACGTTGTATGAAAAGACTCTTGTAGCTTGTAGGAACTAGGACTTCAATGTACAATCGAATAATATATTCATATTACAATAAACCTGAATATTTTCGGTCGATACTAGTCTGGGGTAATCGTCTGCAACTAGTAACGAATTCAAAAGAACATTGTATATCTACACTCTACGGTCTTGAGTCGTGTACGATGTGTGTCAATTATGCCGACAAGTTCACTTCAGTTTATCGAGTATTTTATCAGATAAAACACCACAAGAATGCGATAAAATGAATAGATAGGAAGGATCCGAAACGACTTGGCGAAGTCAATCAATCCGATGCCACACCAAGGCTTTCAAATATTGTAAAAAGTAGAATTAATAAACTTGAAAATATTCGGCCGACCGCACGTAACTCGATTATCGCGTGTATGGCGACCGTCACCATGCAATTCGAAATGGCTGCCAAATTCTGAGAGATTTTAATTCAAATTGAAAATGTTCTTCGCGCTTTGCGCCATTCAGGAGGCTTGTATTATCGATATTAATGTAGTCGGATTCTTGCAATCTGAGCCCCACAGTGCATATCCGAACCGCAGATGAAAATAACATGCCCCATTAAGAAAAACTAATTTGAATCGTGTGTGTCTCACGAAAGAAGTTTTTGGTACGTTTTAGCATATTTTGACAATTCTGACAATCATGATCGGAGGTCAAGAAATAGCAACACGATTAATAACGACCTGCCCACCCAAAGATGCATCATCATTAATTATGCGCCCTAAATTTTCGGATACACGCCCTCCATCAGCTTTACCGGTACATTCAATCACGTGTGCGGAGAAAGGATAAATATTTGATATGAATATGCCCCACCACCAATATTATTGGCAAATTTATTCACTGATATGAAAACATTGTCTAACGATTCTCAATACCTTTTCATAACATAGTCGCGATTTCGAGGCGCATAGCAAGCTGATATAAATATAGAGGTTACCTGTTCAGGCGCCATCGCAAATAGCGTAATTAATGGAGGACTTACTACGGATATAGGCCTAGTGTGTGTGCCTATATTTGTAACTATGTTGATCGCCGTATGGCGGCGCAAGATCAACGTTTGGGAAAAGTGGCGAGATAGCGTAGTGGTATAATCCACTGCTAGAAACACCAATGGGTGGTGGGTTCGAGTCCGACCGAGGTGGACTCCAGAATTGCTACCGAAATGTGGGAGATTTATCTAGGCTCCTCGTCGCCATCATGCCCACGTAAGTGGTGTATTAAAAATTCTAGAAGTGGGCCGTGCTGCAATTCGGCAGCTACGAAAGAAAAAAATAAGAAATATCGGCCTTGTGTAAATGACCATTGTAGTCGACAAATACCCCTAATACCACAAACAAACAAACCAACCTTTGGGAGAGCGTTGACGAAGTGCTATTTTAGTCCTGACTCTACCTATCACTGGAATATTCCGACCTTTATTAGTTTTATATTAAGTAGGCTATTATTCCACCAGCTTGTGGTCCGATAATACTACCCAGCAAACACCCGATCTCCCACGGACTTACGGGTACGTCCACAATTGTGCCCAGTCGTCCCACGTCCCACTTTTAGGGACTGAGGACTTGCTCAGTAGGTCACAAATTGACGTCCAATTATGTAACTCCAAGAGACCCCCAGAGGAAGTAACTTTAAGAGTGCTCCTATGCCAGTCACCAATGACCATTCCAGTGGATGTCATAATAGTGTGATGCCTGGATGCCACCAACACAGGAGTTGATTTGGATGTCCTTACTGGGAAATCGTTTCCATGAACTCAAATGTGCATTATTCTGCAGTCAATGCTGAATAAGTTGTGTTGAATAAGGTGAATTTACTTCCAAGTTTTGTGAGTTATTGGTCACTCTTTGAGCTATGTCGTTGGCGATTCGAATTATGTGCAAGTTTTAGTAGCCGGCGAAGATCTATATAAAATTCTGTAAAGTAGGTATTATCGTAAACGCTACCTCGGAATATATCTATCCAGAAACAAGACAGATGATTATGCTCATGCACAATTGGCGACGCCAAAAGTTGTCATAAGCAGTCTTTTCTGCCAAGGAAAGGGGCCGTGGTGTTTGTGAGATTTGGAGTTGTGCTTATACAAATAGAAACTTTACGGCGCAAGGTACTTCACAAGAAAACAGTGATGGCGCAGAAACCACATCCGCGATGCGGCCCTTATGACCTATTTCATATGCATATTTGACTTCATATGTGCTCCATTCATTCCGCATTAGACGAGCTTGCATACGGACATGTCTGATTCCGAGGGGTGGTCAAGACGAGAGGTTCGAGTTCTGTGTGTGAGCCTCAGAAATTAGGAGGTTCACGTTCACAAATGAACCTTGGTACGTCGCGTCGTATTTTCGTTGATTTTTTTGCCAACTCTGGCGTTTGCTGCGTCGGATTCGACGTTCTGATCGCATTTTATTACTTTTTCTAGAAAAAGAGGACATTTAGGCATCCTCTGACAAATCCTCTTAAAAGAGGACATATGGTAACCCCATTACAATGATGCATTCTCTACATCAATTTAATTGGTTAATGAAGTAATATTTTCTGACTACCTTCCTGTAGATTGCAGTATATTTCGTTCTTGCTATTTTGAGATTGCGGGGTAACCGCATAGCAGAGACTTACCAAACATACACAAACGGAAATCTGAATATATATAGCAAATATTTGAAATTGGCAAGGTGCAAACTTTTTCAGTGCTGAATTTCTTTTCATGCTGTCAGCTTCCCGGGAGAGTGGTTTGAAGTTGAAATGCGAAGAAAATCCCCCAGAAATGTTATAATGACATGAAAAATGGTGATAGATGTAAATGGTTTACAGTGCCTAAATACACATTACACATACGGCTTTCTAGGCTTTTATTCACTAAAAGTGTAGACTATGCTACAAAGAATATAAACGTTAAAACAGAAGTAAATCAGGAAACACATGCTATTCTCAGAACGCCCTACACCAGAATGATTAACTAACAGATAGACAAACGCACGAAATAATTACTAGCGGAAATGCAGAGAAGGTAGACACCTAACGGATAAATATAACACCACATATGATACATACCGAATCCGCCCGATTCAGGTGTTGGATATTGTACAACCTAATTTTGAGATAATATCTGTATCACGTTTAGAAAACAGTTTTTCGCTCCGATCAACATCAATGTAGCAATAGTATGACGCCTTAAGAATACATTGTTCGGTGTAACCTAGACCGCCAAAGCCTACTAAACTAAAGCGATCGGGGTCAGCTTTAATTCAGAGGGTCTATTATTGTGCTATCGTAAATCCAGCCGAAATGCTACGAAAACTTCCCATATGGAGGTGAAATTCCTCCATCGAACTATTCGAGATCGGATCTACTTTGCAAAGTTGAAACTTCGCGAGGCATCGAGCACAAAGATGACATGTGCCCGCTCAATCTTTATTGCGGAAAATCTCACCGAAAGGAACATGAAATTATTGTTCGAAGGCCATAAGCTGGAAAATAGGCATAAATTTGTTTCCCATGGATCAGGCATGGGAAGATTTGAATGAAAAATGACATTGAGTTATCAGCATTATAGATTTAAAATCAAAGTGATACTTTTGAGAGAAGAATCAAAAATATGGCTAAAGAGCATCCAAGATGGATGTTAATCACTTTTAAATGTTAATATACTCTGCAGTATTTGCCATTTTATAGATATTTCTGTTTCCATGGTTGATTTTTGAGGTTTTGATATTTTATGATTTGCATTTGATAATTTTATAATATTTTTTTTAATACAACTTGGAAGTAAATGGGGATTTTAAAATGTTAGCATTTTGATGGGTATGCAAGGAGGGTGCACCAAGTATCCTTAGCACCTTTGCCTTTGGGATAGTAGGGCTACCACAGAACACTACCAAAAGCAAATATAGCCAAAACGAAACGAATTTTTTGTTGAATAGAAAAACGTAAAGCAAACTCGGTTGATTAACCCAAGCAAAGTGCTTATGACTCCCCTTCACATAAAACTTGGCCTTATAAAGCAATTTGTGAACGCATTGGATAAAGGTGGTGACGCATTCCAGTTTCTCCAGAACTTGTTTCCTGAACTATCGGAAGCTAAAGTAGAAGTTGGTGTATCTATTGGCCCACAAATTAAAAGTATTTTCAAGTCGAATGATTTAATCCAAATGCTTAATGATGTAGAAAAGAAGGCTTGGGATAGCTTTGTGTAGATGTGGTGAATGGGTTCTTGGGCAATAATAAGGAATATAACTATGCCGAACTCGTTGCCAATTTGTTACAGTTGTATGGAAACATGGAGTGCAGAATGTCTATGAAACTACATATGCTTGATGCTCACTTGGACAAGTTCAAAGTTGATATGGGACCTTATTCAGAAGAACAAGGGGAGCGATTGCATCAAGACATAAAAGATTTTGAGATGAGATACCAGTAGTAATATAAATGTGCGGAATGTGCCCATTCGCGATTTATAAAGAACAAACAAACATTATCAATATAAAAGATACTGAAAGATTTACCTCATTCTCATTTTTGCAGCAATACTTTTATGACCTTGTGTGCGGCAATAAAAAAAGGGGGAATAATTAGCGATAGAGAGAAAACGAACAAAGAATCTGGAGTGACCTTTGTACTCAGACTGGAGTACTTCTACTTGTACTTTTCCACTCCTGATTCTACCTCGCCTGACCTCTGGTACACGAGACTTGTGTATTTAGTAATTTTTTTTTATATTTTCCCTCGAATAACAATGGATTGACTTTTAATTTCAATGGTGTGCACGCCGACGAATCGGTATAGTTCTCCTGGCTTGACGTGTCGTTCCGCGGTGGGTTGATTAATCCAATTGCGTGTGAACACGATAGGATTTGGGAATATTTGCCCGTCAAACATGACGTCAGTATAGTATTTGTTCCTCCGGATCCGTATGGGAGACCCCGGATCGTGTTTTAGGTGGATTGTCAACGCGTTCGGCCAGACGAAACGATGCAAGGTAACGATTCTGGTCTGCGTCATACTGTCGTAGTTGACCTCTTTTTGCTCCCTGGATAGTAGCGAGTATGATCTTTATGATACCAACGACTCCCGAACGCTCGTAAAAAGACTATAACGTATGCTGTACAAGGTTTATTGAACATACACAATCTGAAAATACAAGTCACGAGTGTTCACAAAGTAGATTTTTCTTTGTTTACAAAATCAAAAACGAGGCGATCATTCACACGTTTATCAGAACCAAAAGCATCTAAATAATCGAGGGTATTCCGTACGTAGTTTACGCAGTTGCCTTTAGAGCGAAAATGAGAGGCCTAGAAGTTGTCCAGTCTATTGATCCAATCGTACGCCGGGTGCCTCCGCTTTGGTTGCCTATTATCACCTGGTCGTAACCAGAGATGGCCACAGTCCGGTTCAGGAGCCGGAGCAGGATTTCAATGTTTTTTTACCTGGCCGGACCGGATCCGGATTTTGAATTTGGGGTGACGGTCGGATTTTAGCCGGATTTTTTTGCTATGATATGATTAATTAGCATTGTTCTGGCAGGATTTTTTCGGATTCCGAACTGGACATTCACCAGCCGGATTTCTTTGGACTCTGAATTTCCAATTGCCAGCCGGATCCGGATAGATTCGGATCCCGAAATTTTGGAATCCGCCCATCTCTGGTCGTAACCACCAGCTCAGTGGTCGTAACACACCAGGATCGTGTACGAAACACTTTCGGACGGGCTTAGAAAAATTAGGGTCTATCGATTTGCGTAATCTATAACTATACCATGAAATCATAACGCATGCTACTAAGGATGACCTGATACTTGATTCGTGGCATAGGGACGATTCTTAGTTCACGTACATTTTGTAAAATAATCCTTTGTTAAAAATAAATCAATAAAACATTTGTCACCACACTTCAAGTCACGGCTCACCGGCAAACCTCTCGCAGCACCTACGTTAAAATCACTGTTGTCGGGAAATTCATGTGACCATCATAAAGTTACTTTTTTACGTTGGA
>ATSW01048365.1:0-10036 GCA_000444245.1 Botryllus schlosseri | reverse complement strand
TTCGAGTCACGAGCAATCTCGAGTCATTACAGATTTTGACTCGAGTCAAGTCAAGTCACTCGATTTCTGGAGGTGACTCGAGTCAAGTCACAATTCAAGTCAAATTGAATCTTCTAAGTGTGAGTGATGAACTGATGATTCAAAGTCATAACATTTTGCCAGCTGCGTGAAAGACAGATTAATTGGTCATTTAGCTTGAATCAAATAATGAATATAAAGTTAAATATACAAGCAAAAAGGCGATGCATCGCACGCGCATACGCAGAACTGCTAATAAAATACGTGATCAACTAGCTACATGCTACAGTCTGTTATTATCGGCCAAAATGGACAATCGAATACGAAGCTTCGAGAAGTTTAATCAAATTGATAAAATACACTACCCATCTACACATTCATGAGAATATAAACGAATAAACTATATTCATTCGATTTAAATCATACAGGAGTGTTCATAAAGGTGAGCACTGCTCAATATAAGAGCCGAGTCGACTAAGAAACAGAGATACGTTTCTAATAACCTACTACTGCTACTACGACAACATGAGCCGTGATCATTTCGTTTGCGGTCAATTATTTGTGATGTAACAATCGAGGACCAGAGAAACGTACAATAAGTGAATGACTGGTTGCTCTCATAAGTGTCACCGGCGTATCGCGAAAAATCCAAACAGACACATGATACAGTGATTTAGTCGACACCATTTACTTATTGATGACTTGAAATTGACTCGTAAATTTTGCTCCGAGTCACGAGTCAATCAACATTTCTGAAGCGTCGAGTCAAGTCAAGTCAAGTCATTTTTGCAAAGTGACTCGAGTCAAGTCAAGTCATGCAAAAAAGTTGACTCGAGTCATCCCAACACTGTCAGGGGTAATCATTAGCAATTAGTGGAGAATTGGAAAGAACATTGTATATCATCGCTCGTATCACAAAATTTTGCTGTTGCTGACGATGACCCCTGATAAGCATCAGCAGTAAATATTCGGGTTTATTTCAACATGAATATACTAGTCAATTCCGTACAATTAGAAACTTTATGCGCAATATATTTCACAAGTTATCAGTGCTGGCATAGAACAACCCAGGGGCTGCCCACAGTGTGAAATACCTCAGTAGTCGATCTAACATGAACATTTAGCGTCAAGTAGGGCCATTATGACTGTCCGCTGAAACGCGTCCATGAAGAGCAAAAAGGTTGAACACCCCTGGTCAAGGGCAATGATACAAGGATTGGATGCAATGAGTTGACTGAAAACCTTGCATTTGGTATAAGGTATTCAAAAGCAGCGATTATCTTACATGAAACTTACATGACTGTGGCAGACCATATGTTGAAAAGCATGCAACCAGAGTTCAACAAATTTATGTAGACTTCAGTCAAACTGGCCAGTGAATTCATAACTTCATTGAATCTGGCCACATCGTGTTGTCCTTGTTCTGCATCACCCGCAATCAACATGAGTTTTGATTGAAGGTCTTTCAAATCAGCATAATTGTATTTTTTTTCATCTGCAATAAACAAATGTCATTGGCACAACAATTTCCATGTTGAAAATGGCAAGTACTCAACCTTTCTCAATTTTCAGTGACAATTTCAAGCATGTCTCTATAGTTGGCAATCCAACTTTCGGTTTAGATATTGTGTACATCCCTGAAGTATTGATGCTTTGAGCTAACGTCAGTGACCGAGTCCCTTCTGATCCATGTAACAAGCTTATGTCCTTCAGTTTTTGAACTTGCTTCCCAATATATGTCTACAGTTACACAAAATATAATATTGTAAATTTCAGTCAAGATTCCGCATAAAATGGTGTTACGTTATACCCAGCTTTGCAGAAGCTTGTTGCCTGCATCAGCATTCGTTTTCACAGCATCAGCATTTTTTTTATCAGCGTCAGCACTCTTTTTCACAGCATCAGCATTTTTTTTATCAGCGACAGCATTATTTTTAGCAGTAGTATCCTTCTTTCTCATTGCATCAGCATTCTTTTTCACGGCATTCAGAGCCTCAACGACGTCTCTGAAGCTTGCTTCCTTTTTCAAATGGAAGATCAGCGGTGCAAAACCAGTTACCGCACTCAGGAAATACGAGATGAGATTGACTTCCTCTGAAACATCTCCAGCCGATATCATTCCAAGATCGCAAAACACTTTTACTTCGCCAAGATCTGGAAATGTGCGTTGAATAATACTCTAAACCAGTGAATTACACAGTGAACACCTTGCTCTGCATGATGAATAATGCAATAAAATATACAGTAAAGGAATGCTAAATCAATTCAGTCAATTCAGTCTATTTTAATGCTTCCCAACCATTTTCGTCTTGTGGACCCTTTGGGCTCATATTTGAAACAAAACCCCTCCCTCCAAAGAAAAAAGCAGACGGGTGACTATGAAGGGTCATATTTCAAGCACAGGCACCTATTGAATACTCTGAGACGGAGATGCCTAAACTATTTGGAATTCGGACCGCATTACATTTTGGTAAGGTACCACTGGCCACTTCCATATCAAATAATATTTACAAATGGGTTAAGTGTTGTCTAGAAAATAACGATTAAAAATAATCGGTCACCACTTTCCATAGTGACTATATTGCGATAAATTTGACATGTTATTTTCCAGATTTGATTTGCAAAAAAAGGTACACACTTTCACTAACGGCCTCTCTGTAATGGATTTGACATGACTTTAGAGCAGGGGTTCTCAAAGGGTGGGCCATGACCCACTGGTGGGCCACAGAGCATTTTGAGGTGGGCCACAGAGCTATTTATAAAATCTCAGAATTAATGTAAGTTTAGTAATATTTGTTATGTTATTCGCTAAAAATATATTCGTATTATCTAATTATACCTAGGCTACATAGCTACATGGCTTCTCATCCGACCCTGATTAGACGTAGTGGCACGTATGAAGTCAGCATGTACAAATCGAAAACATTGGAGAAACGGTGGCTTTTTCTACTGGCCATGACAGCCTACGGCTAACAGCAACTAAAATAATTTCAAGCGTATAAAAACTGGAAGCTAATGCTGAAGTAACTAAGTATTCCGGCAGTATCATATGCCGTATGCCGTTGAAAGGGGTATGCAATGAACTCGCGATGAAGTGAAATTGATGTACAGATTTACTGTACTTTGGCAGGCCGTATTATTGTAAGCTAAAAATAACCATAATTGCATGTATACTGCACCACCTCAACGAATCTTAATGGATTGAAGATTTATCGGAGCACATTAATCTTTGAAGTCGGTTTAAAATGTCCGGCCTGGAAATCATTGTACATAATGAAAAAGGCACAGGAATGAATTATATCACTAGATTGAATATTATGACATCGCAACTTTAGTTGTTTTGGTACAAGACATAAAAACATTACAAAGTACATCATGCATACTGAAAAATCTTTCTTCACTTCTCTGTAGTACCCCATCCACCAATGAATTGTTCGATGCTGGCCCAGAATGACTATAATATTTCTCACAATAGTATCACTAAAGTTCCAATCACACAGTGTGGGGATCTGATCATAGTGGATGAATGAATGGAGCAGCGGACGAAAATAATCTACTAAAACAACGAGTTTTAAATTATGATCTACCAGGGCCATAACTACCGCACCCACACCCCTAATTGCGGAACTCGAAGGGGCCCAAGATTATGTCGTTGGTCGGGGGATATTTATTCAACTTGAAATATTTTTTTGCGCTTCGCGCAATTTCATATCCCGGGGCCGAGATTTAAATATCATCAGTCAGAGAAAAATGCGCGTATTTTAGAGAAATGGGCATATCGGTGCTGTCCATGACCACGCATTAAACAGAATTATGACTCTAAGATTTCAGGTGGGCCACAGCACATTTTTAAACCGGAAAATTGGCCACGGCCAAGAAAGGGCTTTAGAGTATAGCAGCAATTCGGTCGAGATGCTGTCACAGACCCATTAATCCTTTCGCCGCGGGTGGATCTAGAGGATCCATGCACAGTTTTTCACAAACACGCTTCAATCAATTAACGACATCTTGCGTTGTAGGGGTCATTAACGGTTACAATGATCGTCTATAAATAGCGTTTGTCGATACGCATACGACCAGCTATATATAACCCATTGCCTTATGGCATAACCTGTTCAAAATGCAGATTGAATACAGAAAAATGTTTCCCGCAAAATACAATGTGTAGCTCAGTTTGCCTGAATGAACGCTAATCTTATAATTCCTTATATCTTCCGTTCTACACGTCGTAAGCAGACACAGTTGTCGTTTTAGAGTAGTTGTTGATCGCAAGAGTTCATTGCAACCATAATATCGGGAATTAGTTGGATAGAACACGCTTCAAATTGGTGTGAAATAAAGCAATATTCTGTTACGTGAAAAATGCCGCGCACGTATGAGCATTGCCACATAAGGCCATATACATTCACTTACGATTGTCTTATACAGTTGAATGTCACACACATAGTTAGATGCAGTCCATAACACCTCAACAAGATCAGTATCACGAAGGTTGGTCTGATATAAATTACACGACGCTAGTGCTAAACACTGCAGACATGGGTGTGTAAGTTGGCGCGAGTGTACGGTACTCGCGCCTGTAATAACAACATCATACAGACAGTTGAATCATCCGTTTTATATGTTGTACGAAGTTACTGTAGACTTCAATGAATAGATGTTGATCATATGCCCATATACTGACGAACCTGTATCGGACATTCGATGTGTAGAACACGTTTCAAATTGATATGAAATGAAGCAACAAGAGAAATCGCGCGCCTACGAGAAGTGTCAAACAAGGCAATATATTTACTTACGATGGCTTTGTGCAGTTGCAAATTGAACATTTTGTTACTTATGTACGATCAATAGTATCTATAAGATCAGTAACATGGATTTGGACTTATATAACTGGAACAGGCAAAGCAAAATAATCACGAAATACAACGCGCGTTGCCTCTATCGCGATGACGTAATCAGCGGCGGCCGTGAGTAACGCTTATAACGAAAACTTCCCACTCGCTGTGCGCTCTGCTGCGTAAAGATTTCAAGCTCAGTAATGTCTTGTTTGAATGCCGAAATTGATATGTAAGACCACCACGTGGTAATTCATCATGGTAAGGATTATGTATCACGTCACGTGAAAACGAAAAAACAAATTTCTCTTTCACTTCTGAGAAATCGCGTAGATTGGTTTCAATATCATCGTCACCTCTCTCGCCTGAGCCTTCCGAGTAGCTCAGTTGGTTAGGCAGCTATTTCCTGATCACGGCGATATATTGGGCGTCGGTTCAAGTCCCGTTGTTCGCGTTTTATGAACTTTTTAGTTGATGCATTAAAATTTGGCCTGGAGGCCGACCGCGGGAGTAGGGTTAAAACCGTCTCTTTGAGCAGGAGTTTTAACACAACTGATATATTTTCGATTAAAATCAGGGAGAAATTTGCATGAAAAGGGATTTTAAATAGAATTTAAACATACTTCTAGATAAAAATCACTAAAAAGACAAACACATTTGGAAAGAAATAGTTTCATGCATTACAGTTCTTTGATAAATACGACGATTATTTTTGACATTGCAAAAAAATCAAAATTTCGACAAAATTGTAGAGTTGGGTCAAAAAATTGTCAAAATTGTTTAAAATGTCCATTTTTTTGCCTACTGCATTTCGTTGGTGTCATACATGTTGCACTGTCTGTGAACTTACTATTTGCCAATAGCCTTCTGATAACCTACAAGCATGTTGCTGTTTAAAGATGTTTTGTTGGGGTTTGTGAAAAATATAAAAAGTTGCAGTAGTAACGTCAATCAAGATGACTTCGTGAA
Source organism: Botryllus schlosseri (assembly GCA_000444245.1). Taxonomy (NCBI): domain Eukaryota; kingdom Metazoa; phylum Chordata; class Ascidiacea; order Stolidobranchia; family Styelidae; genus Botryllus; species Botryllus schlosseri. The sequence goes on along the minus strand of ATSW01048365.1, from coordinate 4,211 downwards.
GTTCGCAAAACATTATGGTTATGAAGTTGTCAGTCTAAAGCAAATTAATGGACAGTCGTTAGAACTGAATTTTCCAATTTTCTTTACTCAAATAAAGGAATTGAAACCTCGCCAAGGAATCCATTAACTCCTGTAATATACCTAACCACTATTGCAGAATAACTTCACGATGAGCTTCTAACTATAAATGACAAGGCTGTAAGTTCAATAAAGAATTTGCTTGTCACATTTAGTGCCATGTATGTTGCGATCATACTCAAAGGTATCGTTACCCATCGAATATGACATTCGTCACCACCTATCTTCGTGGAAATGAATTTTCGGCGTCAGTTCATATCAAATCGCAGGCGCGGATTTTCAAGACCTACAGTTCTTTTTTGTGTAAGATATATAATGGTTGCACGTCATTCGAGCTAAATTTGACCCAGAACTTCAGGGGGTCCGCGGGTGTCCGTGTCGGTTCGAAAGGGGTCCACGAAGACACAAAGGTTGAGAATCACTGGTCTAATTGTGAATTATAAACCACCGAATGAAACAACCAAGCTGCCACGGCGTGATGAACAACCAGTGTTGGGATGACTCGAGTACTCGAATCATTATGCCCAGCCATAGTTAGGAACCACAGGTCTATTCAATGAACTTTATTCTGGAAAGTCCTTTATTATTTGACAATGTTGATCCTGTCCATCAATGAACAGATAGGGCAGTCGGCACAGCAATCAGTAAGCGTGGTTCATTTGATACAATGAGGATTACAAAGCATTTGATGGCTTATTGCTGCACACCGAGGTGCGATTACTTTTGAAGAGAAACTGTGTCGCATGATTTTATTCAAACAATGGTGGAATATTTACAGAACCGCAACTCGCCATGGGCATGACATTCACGTTGCGAGAAATGATATCGCTTAGTCATAATCAGCAAAAGCGTGTGATGTATCAGCGAAGTTTAGCTAGACACGAGGTATTTTAGTTTTTAATCTTGCAATAGTTTGATACCGGTAACCCTTGCTGTTGACAAAGAAATTCTGCAATCATCTTGAAGAACCGCAAGGACATGGCATGACTATTCCATTTCAGGATAACTTCCAATTAGAAATTACTCATTGGATCACCAATTCATTATATGAAATTTCGAATTGGAATTATTGAAGAGATAACTTGACAGTTGAAATTTTTTAGCTCAAACCAAAGTTTCAAAAAATCAAAGAGAAATACCCTTCCCGAGGCCAGGACTCGGCTTAATTTTTTTTCATTCATTTTTACAGCTCTTATCTGGTGAAGCCTACTATTAGAGCCACGAGAAAACTTCCGTCTCACAACAGAAACCGACTTGACTTAGTAGGATGTAGTGTAGATATTTGAGATTGTTCATAAAACTGAAATCCAATATCCTGATGATGATGACAACAAACCAGCCTCATCAGTCTCATTAGTTTTAATAAATGCAGAATAACTTTCGTTGTTTTACTATTCAGGTTTGGGGAAGGGGTTGGGGTGCTGATACATCACTCAGGCGCTAGCTAAACAATATTCAGGATACACTGCTCTAAACTGTCAGAAGTTTTCAAATAGTATACCTTTCATATTTCCCAAAATCCAGCATATTAGATCTTCGTGAAGTACGAATTTTTCTAGTATTTCGGAAAGATCAGGGCTTGTCACGATTTCATCGATACTTTCATCGCTGCCTTGAGTGTCAATGCTTCCTAATTCTGCATCCTCGCCTTCAACGAGTTTCTGCAAGAATTGTATGATACCGTGTGACGACATACACGACGAAAGTCATCAATAAGATGACACCAGCCCAATGATACTTTTTAGTATAATTCCAAATTTTCACAAACCTTTGCAAAATCCACATTGACAAATTCACCGGTAAGTTTGATTTGCATTTTCAGCTTTTGAATGTTGTCAGCCACCCTGGCTCTAGTTTTCATACGGAAGTAAGAGTGAATCTGATATGCTCGTTTTGCAATATCATCCTCAGTTATTTCTCGATCTGCAATACATTAATAGTATGCATGCCTGAAATTGTTATATGTCAATGGTCGGGAACCTATGACTTCCGAGCCATATATGGCTCTTCTGGGTATAAGATATGACTCTTTGAGAAAATTTTAATTTTGTACCTAATTTAGGAATATAGCAGCCACTTGATGGATAAATGTTCATCAAGGACAGACTAATTAATCACATGGCAGCATAAACATGTCTTTGAGAGGTCAAGACTGTGGGGTAACCAGGATTAGGGACTCGTACCGCCCTCTTTTCAAAATCCCTAAATTTAAGTTGTTGTTGTCGAGCCAGCGACTGACACCACTCGCAAATTCAATCTACCCACCATCGCACGCCTCGAAGTCTTGGATTACACTATCCCTTGATTGATCAAAGTGAGAAAGAGGTGGTTTACGTTTTCACCTGCACCATCAAGACGCTTTGACGATGGTGATGCGATATGACCGAAAGGTCACTTATAGGCTGCACAGTGCACACCCGTTTTTCCTCCTCTAATAGCAGAATAGCAGAATGGCAGACATGGCGATGCTTGAAGAACAATGCAGTTTTCAAATACAAATTGTCTTCCAGATCTACGCTGATCAATTAACTGCCTCGGAAGTGACATTCACAAATTCAAATAAAAACAAAGCCATAGCTATCCATATGTTCTTGGTTGGTAAATCGCTTTCTTGCACCGTCGTACAATGTAGGAGTGTAGCGCTGCGTGACGCCGAATACTTAAGAAGTCGATCTATACTTGGATTTTCGGAATCAGCGCGGCAATTTTGTTTGAATATGATCAGTGAGTATAAATTCAAAGCTATGTAAGATGAGTTGCGCTGTAACAGGCGAGACTTGGCCCGTCTGTGTCTTATCTGTGCCTTACCTCTCCTTTCAGGAATAAAAATGTTCAAAATCTAGTCATTCATAAACATCGACAGAAAATATTAACAATCATTGAAGGTTTCATAATTTTCCTTCACTCATCCCTGACGACATCTGCCTCCTTTGCCTCCTCTAACCCTATGTCACTGACGTATCAGACCGGGCAGTGGGTACGTACTGCTGTAGTGAGCATGTTTGGCTTCACCTACGCATATGGGCAGACAAATATGGCACACACTACGCATCCCATGAATTAGTGCAGGGGTGGCCAACCTTTTTGCTATTCACGGCCGCATTTCGACTACTCATGTAGCCTACCGCCGCATTCCAGGGCATAGAGTTGTAATGAACTATCTGGACGCCCAATACCCATGTTTTAAAGTGTCTGTGGTCGTTTCTGATGGAGTCCAGACTAATTTATTTAAGCATATATAGGCTTAATATACGCACCCGAATCGCGAGTGGCGATTGCATGGTGACGGCACGGTATTAATGACAGTCGCGCAATCCGCGAAATTTTTTTCAGTTTCACGAATGTATTTCGTCATTAATATTAGTAGTTTTAAATATTACGATGGAACATTTATCCTTTCTTAGCCCATGTGAACAGATTCACAGGTAAAGTTAAAAGAGGGGGTGTTTTCGAAAGTTCAGGGCAAGTTATGAATGATGGTGCATCTTCGGGTATGTAAATTGTTATTAGTCACTTTGTTGCATGCTGTTGCATGCCGGTAGTCAATTCGCAAATTCAAATTGCATGTCGACGGCCGCCAACACATATTAATTGAACTAGGTGTCCACGGCCGCACAGATTCCCTTCTACGGCCGCAGGTTGGCCACCCCTGTATTAGTGCTACCGGTACGTCATGGATTTTTAATAGTGACGTAACAATAGATTGACATGTATGGCTTCTGGCTCTTAGGGAGTTAATATTGAAAATATTTGGCCAATACGGCTCTTGTCGAAAATGGTTCCCGACCCCTGTTATATATAGTCAACTATTACCTTGCAAAAGTTTTGTGAGCAATCGAATTTCATCGGGTATTCGCTCTCGTTCAGCTGCAGAGTCAAAGATCCGAGAAAGAATTGAAACTCGCAGTGAACCTGGAAAAAATAGCAGCTGTAGAGAGAGAGTCTTTATTTTCATCGAACCAAAATACATAACAAACGGCAGTGATGGTGTTACAGAAAATATGCGTGCACAGTATTCGGTATTAGATAGGAATGATCGATAAGACCGTGAAGGTCATCTAGTCTGATCACACCAGCATCAAACAGGTACACTTGACTCTGAACAGTCTGGCTGTAAAAATATGTTTAGTTAA
>ATSW01048355.1:0-10461 GCA_000444245.1 Botryllus schlosseri | reverse complement strand
TAGGCTTAAATTAGGTAACCTAACAATTTTATCAAGTAGCCAGTACGATTTGAGAAAAAAAGTCATTTTTGAAGAGCCCTAATGTACAATGTACATCGAGTATCTATTTAGTATTTACTACTTCTTACGCAATGACGGGCAAAGCTAATACTTCTGACGTAATAATGAGCATAGTGGCGTTTGAAAATCAGACGTTGATGCTATCAATAAACCTGGTATAATATCTCTTCCTTGTTCACGAATGTTCAGTTTATGTCATAGTCCTCGTACAAATAAAAAGTAATCGCTATTTAGCAAAGAAATCGATTAGATATGTGAAGTAGTCGATTACGATTACTTCGTTTTTTTTTTCGAATGTAATCGATGTAATCGTCGTAATCGATTACGATTACTAATCGTGATTACCCCATGTCTGGTTGGGATTGTCAGGTTTTCATAACAATGTAATTGAAATTGAGCAAAATGTTTATCAAATTACAATTACTAATACACAAAATAGAAATGCTTCAATTACAATTACAATTACATGAAAATACGTAATAATTACGTTCAGCTCAATTACAAATTACAATTGATCCAACTCTGGTCATGACAGCATGAAATTTCAAAAGCGAACATTCAATTTACTAATTCTAGATGGTACACAAATTCCTTTTGTTGACACAGTCTCGGAATGTGTATTTTGATAAAAGTCGACCCACGGCACACGAATGAAACTGTGAACGTCCCCTCCGGATTCAATTCGAATTGTTTTTATGCTCTAATTTTAATCCCAATCAAATTTATGGTTTTCCTAAAATGCTACATGAGTATGAACTGCAATTTGATATTCGCTGAACCTGATTCAATTTCCAAGTTTTCGTAAATTCAGTACCGTGATTCTGATTCTTATCAAATTTGGAAAAAAAACTTGTGTAACCATAATTCTAATTCTAGACTATTTTGGAAAAAAAAACTGTGAAGTCTAATTCTTCTAGCCTATTTTGGAAAAAACTGTCAAGGTGTAATTCTAATTTATTTAGGAAAAGCTGAAAATTATATAGTTGCTCAACAATGTCTATAATCACTGTCAAACTGTAATGTGCTACACTTCATCAGATAACTTATATTTATCATGGCATACATCGAGTATAAAATTATACAGATCTAAATGTACTAGCCACGAGAGAGAATTTATTGATCATCACAGAACGCAAATTTTTATGACAAAAAAATAATGATTGTATGCGGATACAGGAAATGCAGTTCATAAAGATTTGAGACTTAGCCTACTACATTTATCAAATACCTTCATCGACGACATCATCGTCAATTAACCCACGGATGTTTCCTTTGTCATCAGCTTCAGCCGCTAATTTTTTGTCCACCTCTGAAACGTAGGAGAGTCAAAGGAAAGCCATTTCATTGCAATTGGTAAGTATAAATGATCGATACCCTCTTCATCTTCAGCGCTATCTTCTAATGAGCTATTTTCGTCTTCGCTCACTATTGCTGGTTTCTTTTTAGTGGAGACGAATTCATCGTCAGAGGATTCGTCCGCCTCATCATCAAAGAAGTCAGACATACCAACGGAAAATACAAGTTCTCCAATTCAATAGATCTACATTGAAGATGAATTTGAAAATATGTCACCAGATCACACCGCTCATTAGGTCTAGACTAGAAGTGGGTAAACTGCAGACCGCGAGGACAGTCCTGACTTTGTACACTCAAAATGTTTCAGTTTGTTAAGCAAATAAGAATACCACCTTATAATTCATTTTCTTAAGTGGACCAGAGTGGAATTGGTCATATGTAACTTTCCGTTCAATTACCCTATTATGCCTGATTGGAATCGCTGGCCTTTTTGCCTGATATATCAGGTGAGCAGCGATGATTTTCCAAGTTAAAGTAATTTAATAAAAAATAATTAAAAATAGAATATAGACTGAGCACAGGACACCGATTCCATGCAGGCTATTATGCAAAAAACAATTGTCGCACGCAATTCATCGCTTAAAACAACCACTATTTGCAGTCTGACAAGTTGAAGCTTCCAAGTGGCAGACCGATATATGCAAACTGCAAAGCATAATTTAAAATGGCAGTTGCACGTATTGTTTTAAAAGCAAAATCACTTTCCTTTCATATCCAAGTTGTAATCTAAATCCTGAATTCATTTCGTATCACAACCTTGTTCAAGTTGGAACATGGTACGCCTATACTGTATTGACGTAACGTCCATTCAAATGTCGCACAAAGATTCAAAAGTAGGAAACTTCCCAATCCAATAGTAGGCTAATAATAAAAGGGAGTTAATGACAGAACGATATTCAAAAGTGATGCTGATTACTAGTGAGTGAGCAAAAATCACGACACACATTCAATACCCTTCTCAGAAAAATGTCAAAATGTCTGCGTCAATTCTACTGCCTTTTGGAGTGGAGTATTAGGCTACTGGATAACTTTGAGGAAACAACTTTTGAGTCCCAGTTCCGAGAAAAGGAGTTAGTATAGCAATTTGCCATATTTTGTGAAGCATCTCAATAAACCACCAGGTCTGCTCCACGCCACCTTCTCACAAACAGTCAAAATACATCGCGCTGGGCTCGATCACCATGTGTCTGATCTTAATGGCTACTCCAAGTTGTTTCGACACCTTCCTATCTTTTCATTGTATCGCAGTCTTGTGATGTTTTGAAACGATGAAAATATTAATAAACCTGACTGACTGACTGACTAACCTCACATTGACATTACCCTAACACGGACGGCCAATTGCAAATTCAACTGGCTCATTTATTGTCGCCAGCGAACTATATATTCATAGCTAGAAGAGGATTATCGAACATGCGATGTGATAAACTCGACCACAGTCGAATGGGGATGTTCCGGGAAGCGCTTTCGCCACTCTCGTCGCGTCTCAAGTGTTGATGGTGATAACCGAGGGCTTTCTAGACAAGGGTAGTACCATAACGGTATATGTGCTGAGAGCGCTTCCGCGGTCGCTGCTTATCTTTTTAGTAAATATTTCACACAGGAAATAAACAATGTCCCTAATAAACCCCAATATTAGTCCAGGAGATTGCTTCGCTTTACAAAAAGTGTACTGATCATTTGTGTTGGGCTAAGAATACGGTTGACATAACTTGCAAGAATATTTTACCGGTATTTTCCATGCATTTGTCCTGCCTATGTCATGACTCATGAGGACAATATACAAATTAAATCGCTATAAACGGAAAAACTTAATGACCTACTCTCTCAAAGTGTTGTATTTTAAAAACCACTGAGCTATAAATTTATCGAAGGGTTAATACAACTGTCGTTTCAATTCAATTCATTGCTGACAATTCCATCATTTCAATACACCACAAGACTGCGATACAATGAAATATATGAAGTTGTCGAAACGACTTGGATTAGTCTACTGCCATTTCTAATTTATAATATTATATTTATATAAATTTCTAATATATAATCCAAGTTTTTGAAGTTTTGTTTTAATGTTGTCGAATAAGTAATATTGCTTGCATCTATTCTATGAATGTAGAACCTGACAATGTCCCCGCAAACAAAATTATTTATTTATTCAAGACGGTATGCAGCGGCGAAAGTTTACATGCGTCGACTGCTGTCATGTTAATCTTTGTCGGTGAGCACAGCCAACTCCGCCGTCGCAATCGGAATATGCTATCGAGCTGGCCAAGCTACCGGTTTCTTCACAATTAACAGAATTCACGCAGTTTCAGTATTCCAATTCATTCAGTTTCCGTGATTTTTTAGCAGTCTACGTAGTCCGTCGTTTAGGATTTTAAGTTCCGCCGTTTAGTGTTCACGTAACTTCAATCCGGCAACGACGAAACGTGCAGTTTTGCAGCTAGTTGTATTGTAAGGGCAAATTGGATAGGAAATACGATCAGGTACTACTAGAATCGCCATTTCAGGTCAAGATGTCTACGGGACAGGAAGGCATTCCCTCTGAACTGGTGGATTCTTTCGAGTCATTTGCGTCCGCCGTTTCCAAAATTGAAAAAGCCATTGAACCGCTCATTGCCACGCCAAGAACCGAGGTAATTGATCACTATATTGACGGACATATGCGTAATATGATGAAACTGATTCATTTTCCTTTCTTCGGCGACCTAGATGTTGAAAAAGTTCACGCCACTGGAAGTTGCAAAGCTTGATCTTGTATGCGCTTACTCGATCAACTCCATATTTTGGATGCACCTAATCACGCAAGGTGTAAACCCTCGGAATCATGACATCAAGGGTGAGATCGACAGGGTTAAGAGTTACATGGGTAAAGTCAGAGAAATCGAAGACAGAAAGAACGCTCCAAAGCTTGAAAAAGAAGCTGCAAAGCGGTTTGTAAGGAATGCCATGTTCGATGTAAACGAGAAAAATCAGCAGAAGCGAAAGGAAGAAGTTCCGGCATCGGAAAGGGATGACGTCACTGCCAGTAATTGTGAATCAAAGAATGTCGAGGTGGTGCAAGAGCCTGTCCCTGAAAATGCTGAGGCTACAGCAAAACTTCCTGTCGACGATGACGCAGCAAAGTGGAAAAGTGGAAAACGCAAACATAAAAGGACTGAGAAGTCTCAAAAGAAATTTAAAAAATCCAGGACCACGACATGAATGCCACTAATGCAAGTGGTGGGCGTAGCTTCAGGTCCGAGGGGTTGAAGCATCTGATGCAAAAGGACACCCGGACCTCCTCAACAAATTGTTACCGAAAGAACAATACTGATTTTTTACGGTTGTAGGCCTACTGTACAACAAATGATGTTTGTATCAGATTGAAATCTCATCTCTGTGCCTTTTCTGATTGTGTGAGCAATGACGGCTCCCAGTTTTGACATTTTTCAAGTCGCAGGTCGAGTGTAAACATGTTTTTCAAATTTTGGTACATTTCTCCCGTTGATCGCATACCGTGATAAAGGCTTTGCCCTCGACATGATTCCACACTGCAGGTGTAACAATTTGTGGGTAGCGAGTGGTACGAGAAATATATTATGCATTGCATTAAGATGAATCTTGGTGTAGCCTATTCAACGTTTCCGCTATTCAAATGCATCATACAAGATGTGAAAAAGTCAAATCTATGTAATTTAAAACCAATAGACAAGTCGCACAAACTTCAAACTTTATAAAAGTACAAGTCGTCAATACAATACAGCGATCCATATCACCTCTGCACATCGGAACTTTCGCAGCTATGGGACGCGAGTATCCCCTGATTTTTTCAGTTCGGTTGACTCAACGTTGCAAAAGAGGACACTTTGTGTAAGTCACAAAAGATGAAGTAGCATTCATTAATACTGGAAATTTTACTGCTAATGTTGATGGGTTGACTAAAAAATAATCATCCTTTCGACTAGACTTGCCTCTCGAAAGACCCATCCATACCCACGAACAATCAGTTGACTTTTTTTTAGTTGTGCCTGTACGATCGTGCGTCCCTTAAACTATAAATGAGGACAAATTGCGAACAATTGAAGTACATGTGGGCAAGGGGCGTGCTGATGCAGTTTTGATCCCATGTTCATATATAGATTCTCTACATACAGTATCTATCCGATTTCATTTTTGCTCTTCTATCAAGCAATACTTCGTGTAGCTTGCCATCTGATTTTGCTGAATCGAGTTTGTTGGCATCACCTTCATTAATTCTCAGTCTTCTGTCTTGAAAGCTTTGAAACTTCTTTACATAGTTCACCTCACAATCCTTGAGGTCCGTGACTTTCTCTTCCACTGGCGTATCATCTACTTTGAAATTTCGATCCGCATTTGATCTTATTCTCAGAATCTCGTCCTCGCCAGCAGTCAAACTTTTAGCTACAATGTCTCCTTCTTTATCATAGCACATGAAACAACTGTTCCCAGTAGACAAAAGAGCTGTTTTACCATCTTGGAATATCGGTTCCCATTGTTCCTTGGGCCCGATTGCATCGCTGATTCCGGTAATTCTTCCAGACTTATCCACTCCCAAATACTTATCAAACCCCGTTTTAAAGGCTACTTTGGTGTCTGACACAGGAATTCCAGTTAATTGTTCTGTGGGTGACGGACCTTCACCATCATTGTGCGGAGGCCCGAGTGTAAACATTCCATTGTCCATAGCTGATATATAGGCTCCTTTGCCAAATTCAATACATATGTTGCCTTTAATTTTCTCCACATCCGTCACATTCCACCAGCTGTCGTGGTCTTCAATGTCTTTCTTTTCCGCGGCCTTCCTTGCTTTCTCCTCGGGGTCTTCTTTCTTTCTTTTGTGCTTCTTGCTTTTTTTATCTTTGTGTTTTCTCTTCTCGCCTTTCAACGTCAGTTTACTAGTCCTAACATGCTGATAATCGCTCATGGTCAATTTTCTGGCAAATAAAGAAGGCATCATTGGCAAAGGAAGACTAAACTCATTACCCAGTCGCCACATTCCACACACCTAGGACCAACGGCACGTCAACGTACAACAAATTGTCAAAACGAATATTACCCTTGATAAAATTTATCGGCCAGACTCGGCATGCCACGAAATGTGATTGTGAGCTACCATAGAGATACGAGTCATTGAGAGCAACTATGACATTAGATTTGCCAAAAGCAGTATATAACAGCTGAAACGACAAAGACTGCAGAACTCTTCGTGAAACAGGACACGTTGACATGCACTCAATTCACCAACATTTACATGTTCCTAGTTCAAAAGCATTGGATCAATGATACGACATGTGGAACATGTCAAATTCCTCATTATTGTACTACATGAATGATGCATAAGTAATATACATCATCAAGCAACACACGGCAGAAATAGCGAAACAGAATAGCATGTGTTCGGAATGATATCCAAAATAATCAAGCATTTTTACACTACAAACTTTAGTAGAAGGGATTGAAAATGCATTGTATTCCTGCTTTTCTGCAGCTTTTGTCGGGCCTTGGAAGAAGCACTGTGAGGTTATCAAAACAATTCACGAAGAAAAACAATGTCAATTAGGTCCTGCATTAACCAAGTTCTTAATGAAAACTCAGTCACAGGTGTACACGACTCAATTACGCCAATGTACACAGGAGTGACAGAACTGTCATCTTAGATGGTGGTCTCACATGTCTTCATGAGTGGGGGGAGATTGCCCATGCGCTTTATTACCAGGCGAGTAGTTTCTTTTTACCAAATTTTCCTTTCTTCTTTTTCTTCGTCATCTTTTTAATTTTACGACCGTTCATCCAAACAGGAAACTGTCCATTTTCATCCATCATGGTTTTCTTGTCTCTTTTCTTTTCAACTTCCATTTCGAGGTCTGCGTCCTGTTCGCTGTTCTTCGGTTTACTCACGGGTGGCTTGATGGGCATCGACTTTATCTGACAATTCTCCTCGGACATTACAAGATGTTTAATTGTGCTGGACGAAAGAATCTTCTTCAATTTATCGAGTTCCTTAGGTGCGTTTTTCTGCCGTCTTATAGCGCGTATTTTTCGTTTCCACTTGCTTCTCAAACTTTTAGCCATTGTGAATGATTGAAGCCTGCTTGTCAAATCAATATAATACCGGAATTTATGCTGAAATACGAAAAGTACTTTGAATCAACTTCAAACGGTTACACTATAGGCTACAGAAGGTGGCCAACCAACAAGTCTGGTCGTATTTTTTCTGTGTTACCGCTAAGGCGCCGAGCAGCGTTTAACTTAATTAGCTATATATATATATATAATCACCATCAACAGTCATCATGAATGACCTCAATCAACACCACTTGGCTTGTGAGATTTTCTGGACAAAATGCAATCAATTTAGCGCGAACACATAGGGATAAGTGGCTTCCGAGAAAATATTCTGGCAGAGTGGTAGTGGACATAAATAAAAATATATAGTGTCGACAGAGTTGAAAAAAACACAAACAAAACTTTGTCATCAGAAATAGTCGCAGGTTTGGCAGGCCTGGACTGTATTGTATGATATATATGCATGATACGGCGCGAAGTAAAAGATAAGAAACTTATCCTTTGCCGCAGGGCGACGACTAACACCAAAAATCAAATGAAATTTGAGGAGTTTATCGGTATCGACATAACAGAATATTTTGACTCCACGCATGTCGCGAGCGAAGAGACTAATTAGTCATTTAGCGAGAACTGTACCGTACTCCATAATTTCTACTACAGAAATTACCTTCGGCCTCGTTCGTCTTGGACAAAATAAAACGACCTATCGACGCCAGTCAATGAAAGCGAGGCTTAGTAATCTCGGAATAGCGGACCCGGACTATGGACTTGCGAATCACAAACTTATTTTTATAATGGATTATAAATTTCTACAAGATTTTCAGAAGCATGAAAAATCAGAAAAAATCATTATCGTAAATGTTTGGAAATATATGATGCCGGATAATTTGCTTTTATTTGTGACTACATTCTGTGAAGCTACCGATCACATCTATATGCCACTACCAACTTTAAATGCCTCGTTGACACGTCAATCAATTTCAGCACATCATATGGTGTTTATCAGGTGAATTCTGCTGCGATCTGCATATAGTTAAAAATAAACGAACGCAGGGATGTTTCCCTTTCGTAAGAATACCGAGTTATTAGAAACTGTGGAGAAGCAAACTGAGCAACTTCGAAGATATGAAAGCAGATTGAGAGGTAAGCCCGCACACTGCTATACTATCGTTACTTTTGTATATTTTACACCACCTTATTTGTTTTTAAAATAGTTTGGTCATACTTTTCGGGGTGAAAAACATGACTCCACTGATCAATATATCTATTTAATAAACCCTAACCTGAGACCTGAAATTCTTCAGCTCAGCTGGCAACCATACAATTTTTTATTTCAAATTTCGATACGTACGGTAGCCAAGCCTACCAGTGCTACCACTGGCCCTGTATGGAATCGCTGTCCTATGCGCACACTATGTTTTATTATTTTTCATTAAATTACTTTACCTTAGAGAATCATCGCTGCTCACCTGTTATATTAGGCAAAACGTACCGAGATTCCAGTAGGGCCACTACCTAACTGATGTATATGTTTCCCAAGACTCAAACTAAAAAACTATTTTTACACAATGTTTACTTTGGATTGTTGATCATAGTTGACACATAAGTCGTGCCCATGCTTTCACTCTTCCATAAGAACTTGAAGATGAGCTGCTGGACGGATAGAATTTTTTAGGCTGGAGCTGGATGTGATATGATCATTGAAAATCTGTTTCTTATTTTTCGTATCAAATGCGTTGAGATTATACCCAAACATGCTGTCGGAAGCGTTATATGTTATTATTCCATTTGCCACCACCTATCTTTGTGGAAATGGATTTTTGGCTCTCGGTCATATCAAAGACACGAACACATATTTCACGATATGGAGCATATTTCCACACATAGTATGATGTTATTTTCATGAAAAGTCTAATAGTTGCTGTTTACCACTAGCCTACTGTTAATAAGACAGATGACGCTTGCTCGATAATTTAGCTAAATTGAAGTAAAATTATTTTGGGGTCCCCAAGGGCCTGTGGCAGCCCGAAAGGGGTCCGCGAAGACAAAAAGATTGGTAACCTCTGTAGTAATATCGTATGGCCTTCAAGTATCGCACCCTATGTGTATGATCAGTGATCACTAGGGCGAATATTTTGAGTTGACCCAAAAAATTAAAATTTTGACATTTTTTGACTTAAAAAAACATGGGTCAAAATTTGGTCAAAAGTAACGCTACAATTTTGACAAAATTTTGACTTTTTTTACATGTCAAAAAAAAATCGCCCTAGTGATCACCTGTTCGAATCAGGATAGGGATAAAACAAAAATCTGTTATGCCGGCAGATTAAGACCTCTGTTTTATTACATGGAATTGACATGCCCACTCTTTCCAGACTTGGTGGCTGCATATAAAAGTCTACAAAATGAAAAGAAAGCCTTGGAAGCAAGCGTAAAGGCACTGAGCGCGGGGCACGTATCGAGCACACAGGCTCCCGGCAAAACCAAAGGCCGAGCTGCATCGTCGACTGTCAAGGTGTATCAGATTGACAAGATTGGACCGTCTTCAGCGAAATTTACTTCAGATATGTTCTTGCAGACTGAATCGTCTCCCAAGCATTCTACTGATGATGTAAAGTCCGAGTCCAATGAAAATGAAAATGAAGGAGGTATCAAGTCCAACGGTAATATATCTGCTTGGCATGCACTTGTTGTTGGATTTCGGGTTTTTCTATATGTATCGCTATTAGGGTTGTTAAGAAATTCCAATCAGGATTTCCAATGATATAGGGTTCCCATACTCTGAGATCCGAAAAAGAGGCCGCTTTTTACAAGTCACATAAGATGAATTGGTACTGCTAAAATTGATAGATTGACTAAAAACAAGCTAATTTTTCCGACTGAAACTCCCGAAAGACCCGTCCCCACATATATTCGATTATAGTTGACATGCTTTTTAAAAATAACTTTAAAACAACATGTAGCTGTTTGCCCCCC
>ATSW01048349.1:0-10279 GCA_000444245.1 Botryllus schlosseri | reverse complement strand
GTTGGAATTGAGTCAAATTTGTTTAGCATACTTTTTAAGACTGCGCATTAATTTCATGAGGTTAACAGAAAAATTTGAGAATAATGTTTTTTGCATTTTTGGTTAATTCAAAATTTTCAAACTCTACGAAATCCGCGATTACCGGTTGGAATGATTTCAAATTTGGTGTGCGTCGTATTTTAAGGCGTCCTGACGATTTAATCACGTAGCCAGCAAGATTCAGTAAAGTAAATTTTTTTTAACAGCCTACCTTCAATTCTAATTCTCATAATTTGGAAGAAACTGTAGCTATAATTCTAATATAATTTAGGAAAACTGTGTAGCTATAATTCTAATCCAATTTTGAAGAAACTGTGTAGCTATAATTCTAATCCAACTTTGAAGAAACTGTAGCTAGAATTCTAATTTCAATCTAATTCGAAAAGCTAATTCTTTCTTTTCCAGGTGTTGCGAAAGCTCCGTCAGCAGGCAGCCTACAATCAGTTGCAGTCGGCACTCCGACGCCGGGCGGCAACGATGGCTTCTCAGAAGTAAGTTTCATGTCCGAGGCAAAACCAGATGTGGTCAAAGTAGTCAGCGCTGCTACTTAAGTAGAAGTGACTCTGTAAATTTCTACGCAATCACAAGTAAAAGTGGCAATTTCCGAATCGAGCCGACCTTAGTGCACAGACATTTGCCATTCTCATGCTTAACTGAACTTGGAACTTGTTTTATTTCTTTCTCATTCGAAGTTTCATTGCATTTCTAAGTTTTTGCGAATGCAGTCATTCTAATTCTTCTAGTTTTGACTCGAGTCAAGTCGAGTGATTTTCAATTCACCACCGAGTCAAGTTCAGACCCCCTTCTTTTGAAACGCAAAACCGCCTCCCTTTACGCGGAACCCCCTTTCACAAATGCCGATTCATTTCAATATTTCTTCAGTCACTAGCACCGGCTAATTTGTAGCACGCCCTCGCGCAGCGGTGGGCAATTATTTTCCTCTTTGGGCCAAAAGAGAAGTAAAAAATACGTTGGCGGGCCGAGTGAAAAATTTTAGCTATATTCTCCAGCGTCATTTTATTTCTAAATCACATTGTTAATAAATGCTGCTGAGTGAATGTGTTGATGATAGGTAATGAGAAAATGACGGTTAGGTAAAAAAAGATCTATTTGCCGTCATGATTCGAAACCATGTTAAACATGATACATCTTTGACTCTCTCTAGAACCCTATCCACGTTCTTATATTAAGACACTAAAACAGTGGTTCTCAAACTTTAAAATACACTCCCCCCTTCATGATAGTGAACAATTTCGCGACCACCCCCCTATCGTGACATCACAACATATTAAAAAGAGCAACCAGCATGCTAGCAATCCCGGCGGAGAGTTTGATGGCATGGAAGGTTATGGTTGCTGATGAAAGAATTCTGTGATATCAAAGTCAGACAATAGACAGCGGAGAGCAATAAACTATAAGCCAGGGTTAAATCGCGCCGAGCGCGAAAAATCATTTCATTTAACTTCAGCTTCGCACCTCGTTTCAGATGTATACACGCCCCTCAGTTCGAGAACCACTGCACTGAAATGTATATGGGATAGTACAAAGCTTGTCTTGGTTGCTGCATTCCGAACAGTGTGCAGCACGAATTTGTATTATGAATAGTAGGCCTATAGTATTTACGGTGACCAATTCTTTGATTATTTGTTATAGTGGTGCCCACCGTAAATACTATTTTATTCAATTAAATAGTATATTCATATTGAAGTGAACCGAATATTTTCGGCTGACACTCGTCAGGGGTAATCGTCAGCAACTAGTAGAGAATTGGAAAGAACATTGTATATCAACAATCGTATCACAAAATATGACGTCACCAGCATGAAATTTCGAATGAGAGAGCGTTTAGTCCTCGGCGCAGAAAAATTAACCTCATAGGCACACTCGTGCATAGAGCGTTGATGATATGTTCGGGTAACAAACTGAGTTTAGAACTTGACTACATCCGAAAAATCTTACTTGATAACGGTTACCCTGAACACGTCATCAGCCGCGGCATGGAGAGGAAATTAACGCAATTCAACGCAGAAAAACGAGCAGAGCCCACCGCACGAACAATAAAAGATGTTTATATCCATCTACCTTGGATTGGCCCCATTTCCACCCGCTTTGAAAAACAATTGATTTCTGCTGTCGGTAAATGTTACGATACAGTCAAAACCAATGTGATTTTTACAACAACACAACTGCTCCCTTCAACACGCAAAGACGTGCTTCCTGCACTTCAACAAAGTAATGTAGTGTACGAATATAGGTGCCACTGTGATTGTGGCTACGTGGGAAGAACGTCAAGACGTCTGCAGGACCGCATAAACCAACATGTCCCCAGATTTATCAGAACACGTGCGTCACGCGATGTGAAAAGCTCACCCTTAACTCATCCACTTAAGATTGATGCTGATCGATCAAAGGCCATTAATTCTGCCATCGGCAAACATCTGTTGGATAATCCGATTTGTGCGAATAATTATCGAGACGACCGATTTCGAATCGTAGGTCGAGGCCGTTCACAATTCCATTTGTGTGCCTTGGAATCAACTTTTATCAAAATACACCAACCAAAACTCTGTCAACAAAAGGAGTTCGTGTATCACCTAAAAATAGTACATTGAACGCTCTCTCATTCGAAATTTCATGCTGGTGACGTCATATTTTGTGATACGATTGTTGATATACAATGTTCTTTCCAATTCTCTACTAGTTGCTGACGATTACCCCTGACGAGTGTCAGCCGAAAATATTCGGGTTCATTTCAATATGAATATACTATTTAATTGTATATTGAAGTTCTGTACCTCCAAGAAGCTCTTCAACTATTTTATTCGTATCCAAATTTTTTGATGGCAATAACTCCGCTTCCATTGTTTGGAATTGAACCAAATTTGGTGAACGTCGTTTCTATAGACTAATTAACACTTTCATGGGGTGAAGAGAAAATTTTGAAATTTTTTGTTATTTATTTTTATATAATAAATAGAAACTTTCTTCTCCTGTAGCAATGCGGCTACTCGTTGGAATTGAACCAAATTTGGTGTGTAGGCTTAAATTAGGTAACCTAACAATTTTATCAAGTACCCAGTATGATTTGAGAAAAAAGTCATTTTTGAAGAACCCTATTGCACATGCGATTGTGTAGGATAGTATAGTGCGCACCGGGCCTATTGCAGATGCGATTCTTCAAGCCAGTGGAACTAGGCTTGTTGGAGGCCAGCGACAATTGCCGAGTGCACGGCAATCAATACCTAATTTCGCGATCATCTCAACGGAAAATCGCGTCGCGTTACTTGGTGCTCAGACGAATCTCGCTAGTTGACAACACGCTTCTCGTTAATTGGCCGCGCGCAACGGGTTACCCTCGCTCACATAAGCGACAGCAGGTAATGTTAAACCGAAAGACATTGCGATTTGTTCTAAATAGCACAATTGGCGGTTATGCCGATACATACCAAACGGTATTCTAGGTATACCGCATACCTAAAATAATGTCTAGGCAAACCTTGCATACCCAGGTTCGGCGCCTAGGAGTGTAGGACACTACTGAACTCATTGCTTTTCTGAACGCGCGTAATCGTTCCTAATAATATTGGATGTATTGCAGTATTCACCTCGCTTGCGACACGTAATTCGCACTATGAATTGCCGGGTGGTCTGCGATCTACTCAAATCTAGAACTCTATTAGATCTATGCTTCAACAATTGGATGCTTGATGTTGATCTCATTGTTACATTTGGTACACGGCAACAAAACTGTGATCTACAATGTGATGGTTTAATATGGACGAAGAAGTAGAAACAGGTTATCTGAAGATGAAGATCACTGCATTCAAACGGCCAACTTTAATCTACGCGAACATTTTTTTCTAAATTCCTCTAACACAGTTGACCTATCCAAATCAATTTCTCGGTGGATGTGCAATGTGCATTTAAGCCAAGCCGTTCAACCGATTTTCTTTTATGGTAGCTGCGTAGATAAGTCTTTAGCTGGCGTAAGGTCGAAAATGACCGTCCCACAGAAGCATTTGTCACTGGTAGCGTCGACAAAATCTGCAATACATGAATACAACAAACGAATCAATACACTGATTCGACATTTTAACAATTGATTTAATAGAAATAACCGCTCGGAGCCTACCTGTTCTTCTTTAGAGTCATTTTTTCCACTACGTTTCCAGTTCTGTGAGCACTTTCGAAGCCTTCCGCTCGAACGACGGCCGTAACGTGGTATTTTTTTGCACCATGTTCTATGCAGTATTCCTTTGCCCTTTTCCAGGTCTGCATGGGCTCAGTTACAAACCGTTTCAATTTCTGACCGCCAGCATTATCCATGGCAAACAGGCGACAAGGCACGCAGTACGCTCCGTCCTGAGACGGACTATAGGCTAGCCATTTAAATGTCTCCAGCCAACTTCGTTGAAATTTCAGCCTGACGACCTTCTTTTTTACGAGACGTTCTTGAGTGGGAAATCTGAAATGTCGGTTCGGTCTCCAGCGATCGGTTAGATAATTCAACTTAGTTTGCGCCTCAACCTTATGACCGCGCTGGTAACCAGCAATGTCAAGTTCAAAACGCGAGTGAAGGAGTTGCTGTGGCTTTGAGGAACACGGTCTATCGTCCTGATCAAATTCGACTCGCCTGCGACCCGGTGACGAACTGCTTTCGGGAGTGTCGACTGTAGGATTGACAGATTGCTCACTGCTATCTTCCGATGATGAATTAAAATACGACGTAATCGATCTCTGTCCACTTTTCTTCATAATTTCACATCAATAACGGAAATCGCAGGCCTGAACTATTGTGCGTGCACTTCGCGCGTATACTCGCTCGCATGAGACAGTGCCGCTGGAGCTTAATTCATTAGCGATGATGCCTGATCGAAGTCGCTCCCGTGCCTAGCCTGACTCGACGAATAAAGAAGCCTTCACGGTTCAGCCAATAACAGCGTGAATAAATAAAACCTTCGCAAATGCACTGTCTTAATGTCCTCAATCTTTCAAAAATAATTCTCCACTCGTCATACTACATTATGTCCTACATAACGGGTAGCCTACCGACATCATCAATAGCAGCATCGAAATGTGTGTGCTCCTCGCATATGATATATTGTGATTCGCGAGGTAATGAGATTACCCGCAGCGTTGTGTCATGACTCGAGCGTTCGCGTGAAACTCGCTGTCGGTAATTAGCGGCGCGGGAGCCACAAGGGACTTCCCATTGTTACTGTAGCATGCGACCGCGCTATCACGAATCGCTAGCAGTCTTACGTGGTATAGCGAGCGTAGTTGCGTAGATGAAGCTTATAAAGGCATATAAATATATCCTGCGCGTAGGTTTGTCCATATGGGGAAGCTTTTCTGATGTACATAAGAACGTAACTCTTGTTAAGTCATTTTGGTGCACTTAAAAAATCATACCCCTCCCTTATTTCCAAACCCGCCCTTTTTTTTCGGCTGGCTACGCGCCTGACCGACATTCATAAAAATATTTCACAATCGCGGCAAACTGTGTGAAAAGGAGAGCCATATCATTACACGATATTGCTTTTCCAACAATATGCACGTAGCGAGTTACGAAGCGAATATAGACAACAATAGAACTTTCACAACTCGGCATCGGGAACATATGCAAGGTGTGCTTGACCAAAGTATTTCTGGTTTTTGCAACTGACATGGTGTATTCCCCGATCTCAATCGAATTCTAAACACTTCAGGGTGACTTAGCTCCGAGACGACTTTTCCATGTAAATGGCTTACTCATTTGATATGAATTTTGATGTATTTCTTTCGAAATCAGAATTCAATTCAATTCCCAAGGTTTTTCGATTAATTCTTATTTAATCGGAAAAAAATGTATAGGTTTAGTTCAATCTAATGTCGATAACCTGAAAATTTTCTGGTCCAGTGCTACAACGATTTCCTTACCATTTCAGGTTTCTTTGGCTTCCTCCAACCCTGCAGTTGCGAGCTACGCGCAAGTTAACCCATTGGTGTCCATACCGGCTGCTACCAGCGCTGCCTTGTTACCTGGCAACGCACCGCCGTTGCTTAGCAACATGCCCCCATTACCAAACCCCGCAGAATTGTTACAGACAAGCTCCACCGTTAACCCCCTCACACTACCCTCTCAGATAACGCTGCAATCATCAGGTGTCCCGGGCATACCGCCTTTATCTCTCCCCGCTGGGGTGCCGCCCATTCAATTTACAGGTCTACCGCCTAATTTAACGATGCCCCCTCTTAACCTACCCAGTTTATCGCAGATTGGAGACCCGTCTTCGACCCCGGCTTCCGTAACTAACCCGATTTCATTCCCCAGTACTTTGACGCAGGTTAACACGGCCCCGGTACTAGCAGCTGGTCAGCTACCGTCTCTGGAAGCCCTAACTAAAGTGACCCCGATAGCCCCGGTATTGACAGCCACCTCGTCCGAACAGTCGATTCCGGTCCAGCAGAATGGCGACGCTTGATGAAGCGCAAGAGAATGCAAACATATTTATGATATTGTAAAGAGACACTGAGAAGTTATTAGTTTGTGTATGAATCACGCTCTTATGTCAAAATTGTGTCCTCCTGTGGAGAAGCGAGATCGCAGGAAGGGTTTGAATAAAGCAGACGCTATACTTTGTTTTTTGGATCATGTTTCTGTATTAAAGTCATTTATTGAAGAGTGCGTCAACCCGCAATATGGCAGACATGAAAATAAACCTTCGTTTGCAGTGTAGTCTCCAGCTTGAACGCTCAAGGACAAAAATATACAACGTCCGAATTACAGTGGATATTGATTCCGGTGCGAATGCGATATCTTGGAAAGATAGGATGCCGAAACCACTTGGCGTGGTATTTTAATCAAGACACCCGCCTTGGCCAACAGCATGCACACTGAATTTAAGAAAAGATAACATAAAGGGAAGCGGCGAAAATGAATGGTGCATATATGTCAGTAGGCGAGGTCGATATGCCAGATTGTGGTCTGGTAATCACGACGGCTCACTAGTAGTAGAAATTGCGTGGATTTTGATTTGAATGTGGACATGCTCGGCGACATGTTGATTGTTCGGACTTGAGGATAAAAGTGCCTATGAAGCACCCGCATTAAAGAAGAACCCATACATTTAGCTAGGGAACAGTACAAGAAGACATTCGAAACCTCATTGTAGCAGAGCACATTTTGAAGCACGAGTGACTGATATCTCACCTCCTTATATCGCCCACCACGCGATAATTTGAGGTAAATGAATTGTAGTCTGGAAAGATTCCTAATCAAGGAATTCTGCCTCTATTTGAAATCCCCTCAGCGACCCGTTGGTTCAAACTTCTTTAAAATGGTCCGTTGCAGCCTTTGCATCCTTTGTGCACAATTCCAAGAAGATAGCACCAATGACCTTCTACGCTTTAATGCACGGAAACAAAACACCATCTCGCTCACGCTATCGATACCGGCAAATGTGTACGCATATCGAATGTTTGCTTTAGAACGCATAACGAATAGCTCTGTACCCTTGGCTCCGGATTCAGTAATGTTGCTAGGACGAGACTACTACAACACGCAGTTAACGGGAATTATAGGGTCTTAATAGAATACAGAACGCCGGCAACTTATTATAATTGATTGCCTTACTAAGGCAGAAGCCCAACGCATCAGCAATCAATCAGGTTTATTAATATTTTCATGGTTTCAAAAACATCACAAGACTGCGATACAATGAAAAGATAGGAAGGTGTCGAAACAACTTGGAGTAGCCTTTAAGATCAGACACCCACATTTAAGCCTAGGCGAAGTAAATAAGAGGCATGCACAGACACTGAATGAAAAGTAATGCAGAGAATATAAGACGCAACGCAAGCGACAAAACGAGGTGGTATGTGGCGGAGAACGAGGTCGATGTTAGGTCGTGGTCCGGAAATCCAGCTGCCAGCAATGTGCTATAAATTCAATGCAACTGCTGTTCCATTATTATAAGGTCAAGAGTCCTTATTGAAATTTTCATATCAAAACACCACAAGAATGCGATATATTGTTCTTTTATGTTATCCCTTAGTTATTTCCACTTTCCTGTGTGCATGCCTCTTATTTACGAGTCCTATAGGCCCAGGTCGGTGTGTGATTTCAAAGACTACTTCAATTCGTTTTGACACCATCGCAGTCTTGTGGTGTTTTGAAATGATACAGTTACTGATAAACTGATAATATATACTGATAATAAAAAGATGGCATAGAAAAGACTTGAAGTGGTCTTTTAATCATACCAGGAATATATAGTTCTATATATCACTGTATTCAAACACTCACCCTGGTCCTGCCATCCGGGCAATGCCAACGATATGCTATATGCAGAGGTGGTCAGTAACGAAGTACTTCTACGTTTTGAAGTACTTGAAGTAGATTTTGCCTACTCAAACTACTTTTTAAGTAGTTATGATTTTAGACTACTTCTACTTCTACTTGAGAGTTTTCAGTTTTGCAGGCAAAAATAAGCGTAGAATACCTACTTACTTACTTGTGAACCACCACTCCTACTTCTACTTGAGTAGAAATTCTGGCGTTACTTCTACTTGAGTAGCGACGGTGACTACTTTGACCACCTCTGGCTATATGTATTTCCTGATACGGTACTTGAGATGCCTGAAGCCACCATATACTGATATCTTTCTTTGGATTTGAACAAATCTGTGAAATTGAATGTTTCTTTGATTCAGATTACGAACCAACCAGTATAGCCTACTAGTGACGAGTGCAATGTTTCGGTGTGGCTCAAGATCTACAAAATGTTTTGTGAATTGGAAGAAATCACATTCAAGAGTTGCAAATGTGCCATCATGCTTTGCATCGATGAATGCAAATTTTGGTAGCAAATCCCTTGTTAAGAATCGGACTTGCAATCCAAATTTGCCGCAAAATGTGCACCAGGCCTACTTTGGGACGTATCCAAGTCGAAATGGATTGTTTGATGCTTGGAAATCGAAAGAACAATCTGTGGTTTCTGAAAAAACATACAGTTTTGATGGTGATGAAGCCTTTCTTGAAAATACAGATGAAGTCATTCTTGAAAATCCAACCCAGGAGACTATGATTGAGAGTGTGTCTTCAGACACTGATGTTGTGATGCAGTTTGCAGATTACGGACTTGGAGGCGGGATATTACCTCACAAACTATTCCAAGATATCTTGAATTATTTAACAACGAATATGGACATGGAATGGATACCTGCAATTGCAATTTTAACAGTCTGTCTTCGCTGCTTGACGCTACCGTGCTTGATATATATTCGAAGATTCAGCGCACGGACTTATAATCTATTCCCGCAGACCGCAAAACTACAAAAGAACATCGCAGACGCGTCTCAGTCTGGAAACAAAATATTGTACAAAAAAGCTACTATGGAGTACATGGATTTTATGCGTACACACAAAATTAATCCCATAAAGCCATTATTAATCAACGCACCAAATGCGATAGCTTTTTGTTCCATGTTTTATGGAATCCGTCAAATATGTCTAGCCAAATTACCAAGTCTAACCACCGGTGGAGCTTTATGGTTTCAAAATCTATCGATCGCAGATCCTTACTATATTTTACCGATATGCTCATGCTTGTCAATGTCTATGATTATACGTTACGGTGGCGCAGAAGCAGAAATGGGGGCAGTTGCATCACAGGAAAATTTTCGTAACTTCTTGAAATGGATTCCTATTATTTCCTTACCGTATCTTATCTTCCAACCGTCTGCGATGTTTGCTTTTTGGATAGTTAGTAATACCTTCACGGTTTCCATGATGTTTTTATTTCGAAATAAGTCCGTTTCCAAGTTTTGCGGGATTCCGGAGCGCGTTGCTCACGATAAAAGTACGATTGAGGAATTGTCGAAAGCCATGAATCCTATGGAATTGTGGAAGAGAAAAAAAGCGGAAAATCGAGAACGGCAGGAACTTGCCGAAAAAATCAACAAATATCAAAGTTTAATCTCAGACATGGAAAAGATGAATTCTAAGAAAAAACGTGATTCGTGAAAACATTAATGCAGGGTTTTAACTGGTAATGACTCGACTTGAGTTGCAGTTTTTTCATGACTCGAGTCATTTTATGAAATATGAAAAATGATTTGACTCGACCCGAGTCACTTTGTGTATCGTGATAGCGGAATTGTATGAATAAGAAACCGTGATTCTTGAAATCATCTATGCAGAGTTGTAATGACTCGAGTCATTTTCTAAAATATGGAAAATGACCCGATTGTGAGCCAC
>ATSW01048297.1:0-15985 GCA_000444245.1 Botryllus schlosseri | reverse complement strand
GCTTTGCACAGTATCTTAGCACCATAAGAGGTGTTGACGAAATACGTATATCACTGCAACAAATTACTAACATATGAAAATTGGTCTAACAACATTCCTTCATTAACAACAATTAACGAACGGTTCACTACAATAGATATCGAGACGTTAAATAATACAGAAAAAGTGGTCATTGCGCAGTGTGGGGAATGTCGGCTCTGAGTCTGGATTGTAGTTGGTCCGCAATTTGGTTTCCTGATGTGAAGGCTTATTTCTTTTTCGGTTTTCCGCTTTTTGATTTGTTGACAGTTTTCATAGCCCACTCCATACCATCCTGAAATGGAGATCATGAAGATCCTGTTCTCTATAAGTTCTCTTTCAATTACCATAAAACTAGCTAAAAGACTCAATTGTGGAGTCACTGGTCTCTAAATTTGACTCAAATTACCAAGGCTACGAGTCACAGCAAATTTCTAGACTTCTTATTGGGTATGAATCAAAGTTAGCGTTAGATCACTACCTTCTAGTCGTGAGTCAATGCAAATTTCGAGTCGAGTCAATTCTTTACAAAATGTCAAGTTGGGCAAAAGTTAAAATTGACAAAGTACCAAATATCTAAGTCATTTCCAATTCACTAAATATTTCAGTTCAGCTATTTTACACAAACGATATTTATTAATTAACATTATCCTTGGCAGGAGTGATAATAAATTGCCAGTCAAGACAATATGACAGTAATTATAGGGTACGTTCAGTCAGTAATGCTGATGTTTTTGCTTCTAATTATTTCACACAAATGATATTTATTTATTCAAAATATCTTAGGCTGCACTGATGTTAAATTGCCAGTCAAGAAAAATATTACAGCAGTCAAGGGTGTGTTTTATCGGCATGAATATAACTGGACACTGGAATTTACTAGAAACGGACTGGCACTGATGATATGGTCACTTTTAAGTGAGGCTGAGATGCGGTTATGGTATGCTTTGCGACATAGAATATTCAGTGACTTGAAAATTTGACTCCGTGTCACAAGTTAGTTCACATTTCTCATACATAAAGCTTCTATAGGGAGATGAATGCGTGTCTAGGATACAAGTTAGAGTTGTTAATTTGTTGAACTTGAGTGTTAACAAGAAGAATTGCCCAAAACACTGTGCAACTTGATCATAAAAAATGAAGTATACAATGAAGATTGTGGTCAGCAGCTATCATCACTAGAAAATGTGATAAATAGAACTCTTTTGTAATGTTCATGCCATGACGATGTAAAAGCACTTCTCGACTTCACACATACATGAAATGATGTCTGTCATGTTCCCAGATTAATGTAACACAAAACTACACAAATCAATGCTATTGATCACTGTTCACTCAATGTGTTAATTCTACAGTAAGCCAGAGTGTGTCATTGGATTTCGCGTTCATCGATGAATTTGCAACTAAAACGTTCCACCTGCAGGTGATACACTACTTTCCAGACCATTTAATAATTCATTAGTTTACCTAAAGAATTAAGGAGTAACAAAAAAGGAGAAAACATGTCCAGTGAGCTGAAACTAATAAATATTTGACAACAAGCTGCCTAATTGCGGACAGAAGAGTGCTGAATTTGCGATTGAAAGGAATTGGAAATACCTGAATGCCTTCACCCGATACTGCTGAGCAACCCTGAATTTGCCAACTCCGATCTCGAAGTTGCGCTAGTCCAAGTTTTTCCGCCACTGTGTCCGCGCTCGCGGAATGGAGCAAGTCTTGTTTGTTTGCGTACACTAAAACTGGCACCCCCAGCAGTTTCTCCTCGGCAAACAAATCTTCTAGTTCCTGAAAATTGTACAGTATGAAGTATTGTCAGTGGGGTATTATTCTACGATGCATCAAGTTAGCATTACCATTTTAAGACTTGCCGAGCATTCAGACAAACTATTGGATTTTCAAAATGGATCATGTTATATTCTATTCGGCTACTTTTGGTCCAGTATGCATACCCCTTTTTCACATAGGCCCAGGTGCGTGTCTGATTACTAAGACTATCCTACACAATGTCGTTTCGACACCTTTCCGTCGTTTCATTGTATCGCAATCTTGTGGTGTATTGATTGGACGAAAAGTTTAATAATAAACTGAACTGAAATGCGCAACTAGAACTAGAATTAATGACCCTTAAAAACCATCAACGAACCAAATTCAATTCCTCAGCTAATCATCAAGTTTTATTTTATCGAAATCGGATTTCTACATGAATCGATACAAGTTTAAAACGAGAGGGGTTTTGACCCTCCAAACCCACCTGGCTACACCACTGTTAGTGTCCCTTTTCAGAAGTTGCAACTAGAACTAACAACCTTTTAATATCCTTAACTATATCCTTAACTATCTAACTAAAACACAACTAATTAGATTCAAGTCAGAAGCAACTTTTTTATGTTATCGGAATCGGCTCATCACGTGTTTTTTATTGCTCGGTGACTATTTTTTTTTCTAAAAAAGAGCGAACAGAACTAATCGCTTCTCAAAATCTGCAATTATAGAACTATAAACTACTCAAAAATCCAGTAATTACTTCACTGTCAACTAACTGTATTGGTAGTCAATACAAATCTGCTAGCAACAGCTACTGTTCATACCGGATACAAACAACTGTATACACTGTATAGCAACATACCATAAAAATATACTCACAACATTTGTTTCCTCAAATCTAGCTTTATCGGCGCTGTCAATGACGTAGATAAGTACATCTGTGTTTTCATAGTAATTACGCCAGTATGGACGAATCTTTCTCTGCCCTCCGATATCCCAGACATTGAGCTTGAAGCCATTAGTTTGTACACTCTTTACGTTAAATCCCTGAATAAAATAATACAGGTCAAA
The DNA here is from genome assembly GCA_000444245.1 of Botryllus schlosseri. Taxonomy (NCBI): domain Eukaryota; kingdom Metazoa; phylum Chordata; class Ascidiacea; order Stolidobranchia; family Styelidae; genus Botryllus; species Botryllus schlosseri. The sequence goes on along the minus strand of ATSW01048297.1, from coordinate 13,132 downwards.
ATTGAAATGATATCTAAAACAAGAATTAATCGCAATGAATTCATACTTCAAGAGAGTCAGGAAGAATAAGAACATCATTGTATAAAAATATCCGGGTAGATTCACATTGAAATATATATACAGTCCGAGTCAGACTGACGAGTGACACTCGTCAAGAGAAATCGTCAGTAACTAGTAGAGAATTGTAAATATATTGAATATATACTTGAAGATTAGCGTTGGGTGACAATTTCCCACTGTACCTGGGTTGGTGTAATACTTTTCACGTCTTCTGAAGCCAACTTTTTCAAAATAGTGGTCTTGCCTGCATTGTCCAATCCTAGTAACAGTATTCTCATTTCCTTGACGCTGTCTGATTTCAGCTTACGGAGATAACTAAGGAGACCCTGAAAGAATACGACACTTAATATACAATACTCGTGAATTATATTTAAAAAGCATAAATTACAAGGCAATGAAGCTGGATTGCTACATGGATAACTCACCATTCTGACTGTTTTCCTTCGTGAGGATTGTTGAAATCTCTTGTCTAGTAATCCAAAAGTATATTGTTTTGATGTACGCTGTACTGTGCAGTGTGAAACGCGTCCGACCGGCAGAAAATGTAACAATTAAAAACAAGATTCTGAAGAATGTAGCCGAAGCGAAACGCAGTACTACAGCAGTTCACAACCAGCGTCCATCTGTTGTCAAAGGCAGCAAGCGGCCAGCAAATAAACAGAGGAAGATGGAAATGGCTGTTGCCAGATCTCAGCATCGATTCATTGAGAAAACGATGAAATACAATGCTTTTATATAGTTTCGCCTGCTTCATTCAAATCATTTCGTTGAAATATATTCGAAGCTGAACGTTTTCATTAGAATACGCCGATTTAAAACACAAAATCTGCCCTCGATTCTGAATAACTGGTAAAAATATGCCAAAATATTGCCCCAGATATATTTATTATTCTGGGTTCGCTCTGCGTCAAGTCACGTGACAATTTGGCGACAAGTGGGGAAACCATTTCCACTGCCAAAATAATAAGTTTATTAATATGGAGTCTTCGCGGACCCCCTTTGGAATGTCACGGATCCCGCGGACCCCCCCCCACATTTTAGTTTAGAGTTAGCTCAACTACCGTGCAATCGTCATCTGTCTTGTTCAAATATCAACTTCACGCTAGTGATAAACATCAGCAAAGTTACTTTTCCTGAAATAATATCATACACATTCAGAAGACTTTTCTTGTTTCTAAGCGAACCCTGTAACTGCATTTCTTGAAATGCGCGGTCGTGTCTTGAAAATCGGCGTTAGTGATTTAATATGATCAAGTGCCGAAAATCCATTTCCACAAATATTGCCTAGGTGGTGGCAAATTTAATAATAATTCATAACACTTCCGACGACACCTTTGGGTATGATCGCAATATATGGCACCAAAATTAACAAACAGATCCTTGATGAACACATAACGCCCAGTCTCGTCATTTCTATCTCGCAGCTCATCTTGGACTTATTCTGGAATTGCGGTTAAGTATATCACATGAGAAAATAGACTTTTGCAAACAATTTTTTTCAAAACTCTAACCAAACATTTCTAATCAGCAATATGTTTGCATCAATAGGCTATTAGAAGTTTGGCAATTTAAAAGAATTAGCGCAGTAGAATATTTTGTCTCAGACGGCCATTCTTTTTATGCGAGTCCTGAAGTTTTAGCAGTTATGAAGCAGGTTTTCGTTGTGCTTTATCTAATTGAAAAAATAATGTTCGAACATGAAAGTTTTGGAAGCATTTACTATTCCGCGATTCTAATTTCAGTAAAAAACGTTTTATCATTTTTCTCAAATTTGATGTTGATCGTGGAATCTTGATTGGGTAATCCACAGACCATAGTTGTCGCCAATTTTTGGATAATTCCGATATTTTAAGGCCGAATGCAAACTAGTGGTGTTTTATGCTGGTGAAAATAATAATGAATGACTGATTTGATTATATTTAATGAAAATTTTGACTAATAAAACGGTTTCCACTAACCTTCAAAATACAGGCTATACTTTACCATTCCAATATTTTTGATACCTTACTGTTAGTGGCTCACTAATTTTTAGTGCAGTATGTAATGAAATGGACTATAGAATAATTACGCAATTTCTCCACACTAACTTGTTAAATTTTGCTTATAAATTCCCCCATGAAAGAGTGAGTCACTTTCATGCGAAATTGTGTTGAGATCATCATACTCAAATTGACTCATACTGATGATAAGAGCATTTTATAGTTTTCGGTCTTCTGTACTAGAGGATTATCATATTATTATGATAAGACATCATGTTTCACTGCTGTTTTAGAAGCCTTCATTTGTTTTTAATAGTCTATTCTGTCTTCTATTTGGTCTGTTGACTTTGCTTTGGCCTAATATCCTTTGTCTGACTATTATGTTTACCATAAGAAGAGAAAGATCTGCTTTGTTTACCTTTAAAATCTAACTCAAAGTACTTCTCGATCAATTGACCTGCAAAGTGAGTGCAGTGTGATGGTATACGATTTATTGCATATATCATATCAGTTACTCTGTACAAAGAGTATGACTCTTGAGGAGAGGTATAATTGTTAAGATTACATCATTGGGAGTAAAATAGAGGTAATTGCTGCTGGCGTGCTAATGGGAAATTCTGATTTTGTGCATATCATGTTTCAGTTGGAAGTGGTGTTCTAATGTGAATTCGTATATCACTTTCTTCTTTTGTGTATTCCACTAGGAAATGCTTTATAAAACATCCACTTAATTTCCTCAGGTCTTAACTCAAATTGTTGTTTATGGTATCATTGAAATTTTAGTGTTTGACTGAATGAAATTTCATGACTAGAATGATCTGTGGAGTTCGTTTAGCTAGAAGAAGCAATAGCACCAAGAAAGCTTTCCACCCGAGACCCAAGGCACTGTGGGCGTTGTAATCTCCGATAACGATGAAAGTTAGCCAGTCAAACAAAGCATTGACATTCAAATGTTATTTTTATGAGAGAAATTGCAGTAACTTATCGATTCAGTGTTAGATAGAAGCCTCGGCATTATGCGTGTGGTGATTAACGCCAACTATCTTGATCCTCATGTTATTTATTTTGGTACGTATACTTTTGTAGTGACTTGTTGGACACTTCACACTCGCATGAGGTTACAGCTAGATTCAAACATTAGGCTGCATTCAAATTTAGTAGTTCTGTGTTGCCATCCATACTGTTCTTTGTTTGCTGAAAAATCCAACAGAATTATGTATGTAGAAGTTCAACACACCAACCTAAAATGTAAAGAGTTTCTTGTAGGTACAGAAGTTCAATATACAATTGAATAGTATATTCATATTGACATGACCCCAAATATCTTTTGGCTGACACTCTTCAGGGCTAATCGTCAGCAACTAGTAGAGAATTCGACAATGTTCTTTCCAATTCTATACTAGCTGCTGACGATAACCCCTGACGAGTGCCAGCTGAGAATATTATGGTTCATTTCAATATGAATATACTATTCAATCTAAAATCATACAATGGGATACAAATCCGCAACCACTAATATAAGGTTATGGATATGTAATTTGACAATTTCTTGTGACGTATGCTGGTCATATCAAATGAATTGGTAGATTTATATAGCATTACAGCAATATTACATAGCATATATGGTGCATTTAGATATATTATGTAGGTATCGAAATTTGAGCATTGAGTAGGCCTATATCATATATATAGTACATTAGTATGTTATATAACGAGCTTCTTGGAGGTACAGTACAGAACAGGAGTAATTGTCAGCAACTAGTAGAGAATCGGAAAGAATATTATCAACAATCGTATCACAAAATATATGTTATATAGATATTAAAATTTGAAACATTTCTTCATTCAGTGAATTTCAGTTGTTATCTCTATAGTTTGATAGGCCTAGCCTGAATTTTATTGCGTGACTAAATTTCAACTCATTTTTGATTCATGACCCGACGCTTCTGTCTTAGCCAATGCATTTGAATGCGTGACTAATTTCATTACATTCTTCGTCAATGCAGACCGATAACATAGCTGAGTCGAAGTAAAATATTTTCACATCCTTCGTGTAGCCGTGCCTGTGTTTGGAACTTTGGCGCTCCATCTATTCCGTTAACATGCCCATTTCTGTGGACAGCTCATCCAGCAGTATTAACGAGAATGGTATGTATTGCGTAGATATTGTGATGAATTGTGTAATGTATACTTTTCAATTCAGAGTTTGTGTAATTGGATTTGTTTGTTAATATGTAATATCCTATATCAGTGGTACCCAATCTTTTTCGGATTCTGGAACACTGGAAAATCATGAAAACCCTCACGGCTCACTTAGGCCGAGAAAAGTTGCTCTAAACGACGGATGTGATTGTTTATATGAACAAAACCTAAACAAAAGAATTTGAATTGCTGACTAACATACTCACATTTCGTCATCAACTCCAAGCGGTGTCTCTCGTTTACAAGTTTTTGATCTCAGTCAAAAAAGAACAGCCATGCTCACACAGCCACAAGGACACAAATGTTAATATAATTTTAATTGTTGACCGATCATGGAATAGCATTTAGTAGCAGACAGGCAAAACTCTTCTAACTTCTTTTGTAGAAACAGATTATTTTTAAAGGGCAGTGTAAATCAATTAGCTGTTCTTCTGCTGAACGATTGCTTGATTTATTACGATGCCTAAATTGATTTCATCGGCACATCGCATGTGCTTATAATTATTAGCTGTTGAAGAACTTGTCAAATGTGCTAGTCTTTTCGGGCCTTTTTAAAAATATTTCTACAGGTTTTTTACAAAAACATTCGTGGCACACCTGAGAATCTGTAACGGCACACCAATGTGCCGCGGCACACAGTTTGGGAGTCACTGGCCTTTATTGTGAATATTTTCTTTGCTGCTGCTGCTACTGCTACTGGCCTATTTTTGTGAAATATGGTCTTTGCTGCAGTGTTTTTTCGTATTATATTTCTCTTTATTAATAAATCAAATAGATTCTCTGCCACGGCCCTGTATTAGTTCATTGTCGAGAGTTACTCCATGGATCGTCATTGTTTCTTTAAAATCACTCATCTTGCGTTATATATAATAAACAAAGTACTGTTTATTGTTTAATGTGCCATAGCGATGCCATAGCCTGTGTCCGAATTACGCGGTGAATTATCCGAATTGACCAATTAGGTGCAATTTGTACTTTTGTATCGTTTCTGAGCATTTTTGGCCGAATCCAATTTGGTTTATCTAAGTTTCTGTGTATTAACATTACAAGCTGGGCAAGTAGGCCACTCTTCGATGTATGGAGCAGTGGATGAAACTCAAGTGGCTCAATGTTGCGGAATTGCGTCTTGTTTAGTGTTATGTCAGACGCTGTGTTTTTGCGGATGATTGTCTTTTACGTCCTTGTAGTGTTTGACGATTGTTTTGAACATCCTATATCGCTGGGGAATAATAAGTTGGGCTACTTGGTTTTGTTATTCTAAGAACTACGTTGGTTAGGCTATCGACTTCTCACTTCCAATGGCCACCTACCCTTACGGGTACACAGGTTCAGTGAAACACTTGTGATATTTTACTTTCAGTAATCATGCTATTTGAGTGGGTGCGAGTATTGAATTAATGTCACAAACAGTGAATGGTGAATAATAAGAAACCCACTGCCACGCATTTCTTTCCAGACAACTTCTATGGTTTTTGTTAGGGCTGGTCAAAATCGAGTATCGTTGTGATCTGATTCTGAATCGGGTAATAGACTTCGAGTCCAGTATTCGGGTATCACTTATTAGGACTTCATAACATGAATGGTGTAAAAAGTTGAAATATGTACCTTTTATACGACCACTAACAATAATTTGCCAGTTCTACATCAAATTGTATTTTTACAACCATACCTTTATTACATATTTCATTGCACTTTGTGACAATGCTGTGGGTTGATCACGCCTTCACAGATATGTCATTCCCACCATGGCCTTCTAAAAAGGCCAAGGCCATGTTCCCACTGACGTGCATAACATTGCACTAAATTTTTGTGTGCAGCGATACCACCCATTGAGGTTTCAATGCCTCCACTATAGAAGTAGAATAGAAACTAGAATGGTTTTTGTAGACAGCTCGGCTCATGAGGTTGACTGTAAAATTTGAAAAGAAATTGAATATTTTTTTGTCGTAGGCTTGGATTCGAAAATTTCAATTGGCATTGCGTCGGCGTGTGCTGGTTGGAATTGAGCCAAATTTGGTGTGCAGAATTTTTTTAGCAACCCAACAATATAATCAGTGAATCCACGGGATCCGTAAAAAACTTCATTTTTTAGCAACCCTAGAGCCCTAGTTATTATATTATTGCTGCTAGAATTCTTATGATTCTACAATGGTTTCAAATTTATTAGTAACTTGTGACCAATTTTGTAGGCTCTCGATGGTGAATAGTTAAGTGCAATCTGCTACAGTACGCTGTTAAGTAGTTGTTGTTCTTCTACAGATTATCATGTTTCAGCAAACGCACCAAATCCAGCTTCCACGCAGAACAATGGTACCTGCTCGCTTTCCGTCAACAATAAGGAAGTGATGCCAATATATGATCAGGTGATTGATGGAGCAGAGATTCTGTTTGGAAAATGGCGTGTTGTGGCCTTTGTATTCTGGTTTTGAGAAAATATCTCGCAAATATGTGTAATGTTTAGTCAGTCGATGACCTCTTTGTAGGATTCACATTTCAGTGCCAGTTCATTTAAAAGATTTCCAACTGTGATACCTACCTAAGCTATGAAAGCTACTTGCAGTGAAAATAGCAAACTGATGCAGTACCGTAGTTTCACTTGAGCCAATTTGAACTGCATGTATGTGCAGACTGCAGAGTCCTAGACCATACATTTCTTTTTGAATGAGGATCATATAATGCGACAATGTATGTCTGTTGCTCATGTATAGTTTAAGCATCTAATCGTCAGTTTGGGTAAAATGTACACTAGGGTTGTTCAAAAATAACTTTTTTCAAATTTTATTGGCTCTATGCTAAAATTGTTGGGTAACGAATAAATGCTGCACATCGAATTTGACTCATTGCCAACCGATGGGAGTGAAAAAATCTGTTTGAAAAAAGTAAATGATTTGAAATTAAATGATTTTTTTAAATTGTACTACTATACTAAATGAAGGTTTTCCATTTTGTAAATGAATGATGCATAGGCTGAGGCCTAGTAAATTTAGCTCAATTCGAACCCGTAGAAGCAAAGTTGTGGGAGCTAAATAATAAATTTGCGACCGTAAGTACTATTTTTTTTAATCAGAAATCTCCTACTCCAATAGCTTTATTTGTATGGGTTGAAACTGAGCCATATTTGTAATGCATTGTTTTTGTAGACATCGCGATATTTTCATGCGGGGTAGCCTATAAAATTTGAAATAACATAAAATTAATAGTTTTTACTTATAGCTCCGCTCTTTCAGGATGAAAGGGAACCAAATTTAATGTGCCGATTTTTGAGGCATTCTACGGTAGCAATGTTATGAATGAGCCTGTAAAATTTGAAGAAAAGGGTCATTTTTGAACAACTCAAATGTACGCCGCACACATCTCTGATGTTAACCTGAAACAATTTCGTGAACCCCTTATTTTGAAATTCTGTTGCATGAAAATAATGTATTTTCAGTTGTTATAATCATGCTAACCTTTGTTCTCCTTCTACTTAGTTTGGCGGAGAGGCAGAAGGGATGTTCTTCCCGCAATCTGCTCATTCCCAACCGATCTTACTGCATTACCACACGACGCCGACCTCTTCAGAACAGGTACAGGCAAGGTTTAGCCCTCCGTTGCAGAGATCGCCGAATTTTGATTATCGGGACGGATTGAGACGGAGACAGGGTGAGCTGTTTGTGAATAGCCTACAAGCAACAAGTCATAATGCATGGATAGAGTGTAAATTGGCGTCTGTAGAACTTACAAGTTACAACTGATTAACTTACAAGTTACAACTGTATAACTTGCAAATAACAAGTTATAATGTGTAATGTAAGGATAGACTGTAAATTGGCGTCTGTATAACTTACAAGTTACAATTTTATAACGAATTAGTCTAGAATTCGATAACCATCATCAGTTTAATCACACAACTATTATCTGATCGTAATGTGTCATTGGTCTGTTTCAGTAATGGAGTCCGCCAACGGAATGCCGCAATTTTCAAACATAAGGAAGGTATGATAAGCCTGTTCAGTAAATCGCGGTAATTCCGTTGAAACTTGAGACATTTTTATGCTTCTCAGTCTGAGAGCCCTATCCGAAAACGCCCTCGCACAATGGCCTCGAGTCAAAAGCACGGGTGCCCTTTGAATATGGACAACGAAGGGGCGTCGTGCAGCGGGCCTATGTACAACGTTCAGCCGTCCCTGGCGCGGATGGAATGCCCCGGGACGCCCCTGTCACCCGGCGACTCTGATGTGGAACAGCAAGAATTCCCGTTTCAACCTCGACAGTTGCATGGTCAAGCGAAACTTCATAAATATGATGTAAGTGCGATGTCTGTTTCAGGTGATGCTTTGGTGTGGATTATATGGGTCTTATCAGTGATACTGTTTAGTTAGGCTATAATTTGCTGTGGTGTGGATTATATTTGGTCTGTGTGATGCTGATGGAGTCAATTTCAATTTTAAATGTCCACAGTTTTGCTACATCAAGCTTTAGTGACGCGAAGGAAAATTCTGCACCAACTAATGAAAATTGCGTGTATTTAGTAGACTTGGACAACTAGAAAATGTTCAGCTTTACCAAATTAGATAGGAATTAGAATAATAGCTAATTTGTGAAATGTTTCTTTGCTCCAATTTAAATTCCAATCTAATTTCTGGTTTTCCTGTAAATGCAGTAAGAGAACTGTATCGTGCGGAACGAGCCAAGCTTGCTGTACAGACATTTGCTATTCTCAAGCAGTCGTGCTTACGCAGATCACTCTTATTTGATTTGAACTGACATCGATTCAATATCCAAGTCGTCGCAAATTCAGTAATTCTAATTTGGAAAAAGCTGTGTACCTGTAATTCTAATCTAATTTGTAAAAAATGTTTAGCTGTAACTCTAAATCTAAATTTATAAAATCTTGAAATTTTCTAGTTGTGCAAGTCTGGTTAGCACCATGTGATTTTTATTTGTGACTGTTCAATACACTATCGGAGCCATGCAAGCTTCTGGAATTTATCCTTTGAGTAATCATCCGAATAGGTGCCATGCGCAGTGCACACATATTCATCATTCAAGACCTGTTCCTTTGTGTTGTTATCCAGCCCATTATCAGTGCATTGCATATGACTGGCGTGACGCACAGGAAGCTTTCATAGCGTACATGTGCGCATTGTGCACGTTTTCCGTGCATAATCATAATATTAGGCCCACTGTCGGAAAATCCTATTCAAAGCGAGCTTCCCCATTTGAAGTGCTGTTACGGTATATCAAAAATAATATCACACACACTGAATTTCACCACACCTCGGTTATAGGCAATCCTGTTTTTGTATCTTGATGCGGATTTGTCACATTGCATCACGTTTGATTTTCTGACTGCATTAGCTCTATTGATTATAAGCAAGACCTACTGTATAAAGGTTTTAATGTGTCGAGATGATCACATCATATTTCAGAACTGAAGTTGCTATGCAGGCCCTACAACTTTAGACTTCTAGATGTAGAGATATTTCAAGCTAGATATAAGAGTTCTATATATCCTTGTACTTTCATGAATGATATAGTTGAGAGATATCAAATCCAATAGGTTGGATGAGTGATAGTCTATGAAACAGGAGGTTATCTCAGCAGTAAATTCTTAAGCTGTGCATCAAGTGCTGGTGCAATAAAAATACTCAACGCCAGTAAGGATATGACCGGAATTTAAACTGTAGTTTTCCTGTCTGCTGTAGATAATATGTTTTAGGAGCATCTGTAAGCTGTTTTTATTAGGCATGTGTGGTCCATGTGTCCAAAAGAACAACTACCTGTACATTCTATGTGAAGTTTTAATAAGGCGATTTATAAATTGTGAATTGAGAATTACAAGGTCTACCACAGTCTTCTAGTCAGGTATATCTAAAACTTTTTTAGATATGCCTGCTTCTAGTATAGCGCTAAATATGGGTGTGTTCGGTGAACATCCAAACACCCATGATGTTTGATTACCAGTTGAAACATTAATGTTCTGAGAATTTTGACTTCGGTTAGTGCATTAGGCCCAAAAATTGTGAATTTACAGAGAATTCTTCTGGTGCAACATGAAAAGACGGTTATGATTTGTAAGTGCCAGCAATTCGATAATATGGGTTAATATATAGATAATATAATATACAAAATAAGAAGTGTTAATAATAATGATAGGAAAAACAATTTGACTCTATTAATCGGGATTTTCCTTGTGGGACAGGTTGCTCGCCAGATTGTGTGTCAGTGTGTGTGTGTTATCAATTTTATTGTATATTGAAGGTTGTAATATTTTCCGATCAATAGAACATATCAATAGCTTATGGTTATCTCTGAAAGTTAATTGTGTGTCTCCACTTTATTTAGACACAGACTAGGATTTGTTCGTCACCGTCAATGCCAAGCTCCGTATTCCATGAAGCAGAGGATGAAATTTATATGGAACAGTAAGTTGTAAAGGACATTGTATGCGAATGCTTGTTAGAATGTGTCGGTTCTGTGTGTGATAATTATTTTTGTCTAATTAAGACTAATTGGAGCTAAATGCCGATAATCTAATTCTAATCTAATTTAGGAAGTTTCTCTATGCTCAGGTGAACTGTAAAGCGCAAAACGAGCCAAGCTTGCTGTACAGATATTCGCTGTTCTCATCCTCGTAAGACTGAGCTATGATTTGATAGAGAGAGAGAGAGAGAATTCTTTTATGCGTCAACCATGAAATACAGTATAGGCAATATCCACAAACATTCACGTCCAATAGTATACATTTTAAAAAAAAATATTTTCCTAACTATATTTTACACGGTATAGACTGGGAGACCCGATATGACGGCAGTCATGGAACTTACTCAATGTACAAGTTTTCTAGAATTCAGTAATTCTAATATGATTTAGAAAAAAGTAGCTGCAATTCTAAGTTTTATCTAATTTGGAAAATCTGGAAACTTTGTAGCTTTCCAAGTCTGCGATATCATCGAAGGGTGTCTTCGCTATTGCGTTGTAAATATGTTTAGCCTCGATTTTCCGGCAAATTTGGGACTGTGTTTCTTGCGGGACATTTAGAATTCGCGAGGCTCAAGTCTCTGAAGTGTGACGTGAGTTTTAGATGGCGTTATATGTAGGCTATATATATATATATATTGCATTCGGGTTCGTTTCAATATGGATATTTTATTTAATGGCATATTGAAGCACTGTACCTTCAAGAAGCTCTTCAAATACTAGCGTATCATTATCTTTTGCACCTTCGCAAACGGATATTATAGTGCCGCTGTACAGTAACAATTTATAGCGTTAAAACGCTGTTCCCATTTCCTACGATTCGTTGTGCGCGCGCGCATGTATCTCATTTCCGACAAACGTTCTATCAGGGACATCGGACGACTTCCTATCAACGACAGAGTGCACGCGTCGCGTCCCAGGTCTGACCGCGGGGAAACGGGCACGCAAAGCCGCAGGGCCGAGACCGGAGTCTTCGGAGAAAGGGACGCGCGCGTAGATACGCGGATGGAATTTCTGGCGGATGTGCCGCCTCTGTCGAATCTGGGCAATGCTGGAGGCCTTGGCCAGCGTTTTTCAAGAAGTGATGCTAGTAACGAACGAGGTAATTTGACGTTGTTTTCAAGTTTTAATTCGCTGGTAATATTGGTATCAGTTACTTCCCCGTTTGGCGCTCAGCATTACCGGTATAGCGTGGAGGGTTGGTGCAAGACTTATTAAGCCTTACAAGGCTGTATCTGCACCTTCCTTGTACATTAGTAGTGTTTAAAAATATATATTTTTTCTCGAACTGTACTGGCTACTTGATAAAATTGTTAGGTTACCTAATTTAAGCCTGCACGCCGAATTTGGTTGAATTCCAGCCAGTAGCCGCGTTGCTACAGGAGAAGAAAGTTTCTATTTATTATGTAAAAATAAATAACCAAAAATTTCAAAATTTTCTGTTCACCCCATGAAAGTGTTGGGCTGTCTATAGAAATAGAAACTATGTTCACCAAATTAGGCTCAATTCCCACCAGTGGAAGCGGAGTTATTGCCGGCGAAAACTTTGAATTTGAATAATATAGTATTTACGGTGGGCAAACTTATAATAAATAATTAAAGAGTTGGTCACCGTAAATACTATTTTATTGATAATCCAAATTTTTCGACGGCAATAACTCCGCTTCCACTGGTTGGAATTGAGCCAAATTTGGTGGACATTGTTTCTATAGATAACCTAACACTTTCATGGGGTGAACAGAAAATTTTGAAATTCTTGTTAATTAATTTTTATATAATAAATAGAAACTTTCTTAGAAAAATTGTTATGCGTCGATCTTTCAAGCAATTTTTATGGGGTTGACCGTAAAATTTGGTTTTTATTTTTCGAAAATTTCAATCGGCCCTGCGTCGGCTTTTACTGATTGTAATCGAGCCAAATGTGGGGTGCAGTTTTTTTTTAGGCAATCGGACAATTTAAGCAATACATCCCCCGAATCCGGAAGAAAAAAAGTTATTTTTTCGACCAAACCTAATGCGTGTGTGTCTTGATGTGTCCTCCCTAATCTCACAGAGCCAGCGTTAATGTCTACGAATTACCGGGGTCAACGCAGCGAGGAAAGTACGACAAGGCAGTCGGATTATTCCCACAACGATGGAAGAATGCCGTCTCATACGAGACATGGCAATGTACAACAGCGTCATGCGAGCGGTTTCCATGCGCCAAATTCCGCAAGACACTCTCTCCAGGTAAGCTGTATTGTAGAATCATTATTCTGGCACTCATGACATGTTTGTTCCAAGTTTTTGTCTAATTGTTGCGAATAAATGTGATTGTGAGATGTCAGTGATGGAATCCTGAGTAATACATTACACACATTTTGAGAGAATTAAGTTAAAGTTTTCATATTCATCCAACCATATCTCGGGCATGATTAGCTTTGACACAA
>KE600052.1:0-11472 GCA_000444245.1 Botryllus schlosseri | reverse complement strand
ACCGCCGACGTTGGAATTTGGTATAATATTATGACATCACCATTTGGGGTTCTCCTGGGGCAAGGGATCTTTTCATTCGGAGGTTATACTGCACTGCCCCCACGGATTCTTCGTGAACTGTTATATTTCCAGGCAACCTGTATATAAAGGCTTCGCATTGGCGTTTTCGCTTCTACGAATAATTACTTTTTGGTTCATTTTCCCCAAAACTGTGACTACAGTGTGAACTTTTTTGCCTTCTCGGAATTTGGTGTCAATGTCACCGATTTGTTCCTAACGGTGACTTGTGTGAAACCGCAACCCTGCCGCCTGATGGTTTAAATGTGTCACATTTTCTTCATTTGCTGTTTTGATACTCATTCAATGGAAATATTTGCTTTATAATACAAGCATTTTTCAATCTACTATGAATTACTTCGCGGGCCGGATGAAATGGTCTGGCGGGCCGCATGTTTGACACCCCTGCCGTAGTATATTCACAATCGACAATAAATAAAACAAGGAAGAGAATGACCCGTTGACGATGACCATAGAATTACGTGTCTATCGTTAGAGATGACTGTGAATCCGAGAGCAAAGTATTCGCTTTCGTGCCCTCGGTGGTAGTTTTTTCGATCAGGCTTAAGACTCTCCGATATCTTAGTTAAACATGGAGATGGCATTTATAGGCGAAAAGGTTGAGGACAATTTAACTCGAAATACGATATTTAATTGGATATACGTGTTGTACTTTTAATCATGGGGGAATATAATTTACAGTTCTTGACAGTTGCAAGAATGTGTATGTGTGACAAGTGGGCTGCTTGACAATACGAGTCATGGGTCATGACTACAATAGGAGTTCATGTACTTCCTGTAAGCTGACTTGATGATGGACGTTGCTGTTAACTCAGTTGGTACGGTTGATATGAGAGTGCGAAATCAGCATGCATATCGTATTCGTTTATTCTGCAGGTTAGTGTAAAATCATTAGCTTTCATTGTTGAATTACATCGGTAGGGTTCCCAGTTCCCACCTCTACATGCTGTGATAGATATGGATTGGATTGTATTGGATTGATTCCTACGTCCATTGTGAATGGGCTCCCAGAAATACTTAGAAACTGACACCACGAGACGCGGCGAGTTGGCGTAGTGATAACATCCACTGATCCACAGCTCGAGTCCACAGCAGAACTCTTTCTTAAGTGTTGTAGGTATAACTAGACACCTGCTCGCTATCACATCTGCATAGGCGGTTTCTTAATAAAGCCTAAAAGTTGGCTGTGCTACAAGTTGACAAGTAGATTCGGAACCATATTAATGAATATCGGCATTGGTGTAATGACCATTGTAGTGGGAAAACGTCGAGGACACCACAAACAACAACCACAACCGATACCACGAAACACAACCGATAACATGAGGCATTACGATTTCGTATTTTTCCCAACCTCTTAGACTTAGGCAAAGGTAAAATGCGTATTTTGATAATAAGATAGCGGTAGCGAACACAGGTGAGATAGAATTCCCAGCACAGGAGCTACGAAACGCTCGGTCTTATACATTTCATCAAGCAGTAATGTTCAGTTTTGGAATTCTATTGGTTTATCCGATATAGTTAGAGAATCTGAATATATCATCACTTTATTTTGAGATGCTCTTGATGGTAATATCATAATATCAACGCAGGAATAAAAGCAGATATGACAAATGTCAAAGAAGAAGACATTCCAGGTACTGCTGAGGATTTTATTAACGTTAACGTATTGAGGTTTTCCACAAGTTAATCATGAAAGAACGACGTTAAAACGGAATAGCTTTGTGATAATAGCAAATAATACGAATTTATTATACAATGGTATTTGTAAATTCGAAATCTGTGAATAATACAATATATGTGAGTGGTTGTGACTAGTGTAAATGATGTAGGCTACTGTAATTATAGGGGCAATATAAATCCGTTATCAGCGAAAAAGGTTCCCCGGCAGAATGACTACATAGGCAGAATATAATCTTTGACTAGGACTACCTCACCATGCAGGGTTTACGGCATGCTGACGCCATCATCGGAACATCCATAAGTTCAAGTGATAGATAGTCCACTCGTGCGCGTCATAACTGTAGAACCGTCGATGATATCAAGGTTTATTATGATTCCATATCCGCATATCGCATATGCCAGAGGTCTCAAACACGCGGCCCGCGGGCCGCATGCGGTCCGCAAGAGTATTTTGTGCGGCCCGCGACGGCATTTTGGAATTTCAAGTATTCGACAATATATTCCAGTGCCAAATATCTTTTTAGATATAAGAACTTGAAGTTCACCCTAAAACTGCTTTGAAAACATTGAAATCTCAACAAACTACACTATCACATCACTTTTAAAAGCTACCATGCGGTAGAAGATCAGCTATTACGTCACATTTCTAGTTTATGATGATAAAACATGATCCGTTGATGATTCGTGACTGGAAATTGTGAATTGATTTTGTGCGATCTTTCGTAAAATTACTCGATTTCGGATTGTCTGGGTTTTTAAATAAAAATTACTCGAGATGAGTCGAATCAAACGTTAAGATCGGAGAAGGACTTGCGACTTGGAACGGTGACTTGGCAATTCTACGGATGCAACAATCTATGAAACTGTCATGGGGAATAGTAGTCTATCAAAAGGTCGTAGATTGCGTTGCGTAGGGTGTATATAGCTATCTAGTCAGGACAGTATGGCAACCATCGGCATTATGTTACCCCCGCGACGCATAGTTGGTTACATGCTGGGTGTTGTCCGATCTCTTTATCCTTGTTATTATTGGTGGCGAGTAAGGTAGTAGTACGCTTCACAGCTGTAACACCAATGAATTCATCGGCGATTGGACATTTCTATTCTATGAATTCTTAACCAGGGTCCGCAGACCCCTTCGGGGTACGGAGCACCACATCATGGGGTACGAGATGCATTGCGGAATTAGGCCTATATGCTGTGGAATATTTTCTTGGCCAATTTAGTCAATTGAAAAATTGTCTTCGCGCTACGCGCGATTTTACGTGAATCGGCTTTCTAATGAAATTGTGTTGAAAATGTCCAGGTGATACGATAAATGTTATTGGAAGCACGAGGGGTACGATCGCTAAGGTTAAGAAACATTGCTATTACTATGGCCAAATAATGATTATATTCAAGTTGTTATTAATATGTTCCAATAATAATCGAATGCAACATATGACGCTGATTTAATTTGACTTCGGCAATGACAAAGTAACAATAGCCTACTTATCACGACTATATAATAACCCGGATTAGGCTACACCGCTCAAATGCTCTGCTATCAGATCAATCTTCAGTATAGATTTTAGAATATTCTACATATAATTGTGGCACGTCAAATGTCCACTATATATAGCTGCAATATTATAACCCGACAGTTTGACGAAGTCATGTTCATGATTCGTCCTCTCGCATGATGTCTATAACTCAATATTTGAACAAATAATGCCTGGCATAAAAACAATTTTATTCAAATATTAGAAAATATGATTTTTTCCGTGTCAAGCGTGAATAACACAATGGTAAATTAAATATTCATTGAGTGAGTTTGTGGAATGCCTGTCTTCAAGCTCCCGTCAAACAAGGCATACTTGGAAATTCTGCGTTGAATATCCCTATTATTGGTGGTGCGGCCCGCGGCGTCATCAAAACTAAGAAATTGGCCCGCGAGCACATTTGAGTTTGAGACCTCTGGCATATGCCAACGATATCTTGTGCAGGTCGTCAAAACGTTGATACTATATTTTCTCCGGATATATATGGACGATATATAGGCTACACTATACAACAGCAGTAAAATTTTGAAATAGCATTTGTTTGAAACATTGTTCTCAACCAAATGTTTCAAAACATCTCTTGTTTTAAATGCAACCCTAGTGGTATGTAGCCTATGACATTTGAGGTGTAAACGATGTAACGGAGAAAAGTAGTATGAACTATATTACGACCATTAATATGAACAAAATGACCTTAATGCAAATTGGCACTGAATATAACAAATCGTACTTATTTTGGATTCCTGTCATGGAAACATGTCACTCTGATAACGCTGAGGTGTTTCCTGTTCATACCATCAACCGGGTAATTGAAATCACATATCCAGGTATCAAAAATGTATAGTTACTTATAAATGATGTTTGTCTGGTATCGGTGTATAAAATATCTATAGGAACTGCAATGTTCGCGGAGGGCGACAATGTGAAGCAGCATATAACGAACGCAACGATTAATGTTGTCGGCGGGGATCAAATTATTTCAACCATTAGAGAAGGGACTGAAAACAAAACTAATCAAAAGAGCAAAATGGTGAGTGCGATTCAAATGCCGGTTGTCTTGGTACTTAGTAAGTTTTTTCCCGCAATTTCGAAGGAAACGCAAAGTTTGTGGATGGTGATCGAGTAAACGTCGAGATGTCTCAATGTACTGTTAACGTAGTTTCCGGGAATCAGTATATCACAGGTCGTGATCAACGAGAAGGTTTGTGAAACAGCCATCAACGCATAGATATAGGAATATATAATATACATCTGGTCAAAACATGTTGAGCATCACTTCCGAGATGTTTGGGATGCAACTCATCAGGAATTTGACTCATTTGAATACTACAATATTATATCTATAACTTATTATACTGATATATGACAACAGCAAAGTTTCAAGTTTTTAAATTGATGAAAACAATCCACACGGGCCTACATTATTTTGACCACCATCAAATCAAATTTAAATTATCGTTCCTGATTTAATGTGCCATGATAATGCATATGACTACAGCTGTATAAGCTTTTTTCCGATGTTGAATTTATAAAATTCGTTGAATTGGTTTTGAACCCTGCTGAATAATAATTCTAGGCTAGTCCTACTCCCCTTTATCGATAATTTACAAAACTAAATTTATAAAATAAACTTGACCGTAGATTTGAATCTTTAGGAGGATTCCTTACTGTCGGAAATTATCAGGGCTCTAGTAGTTATATAGTCCCTACTTAACGCCTACGTCTTTCAAAACACTTCAAGAATTATTTGAGTAACAATCGAGTGTCAACTGTTGAATTTTGACTAGATTTGTTACAGTATGGATTAACCCCTAGTATCAGCACATATACTTCAGACCAGTGCTTTTCAATCTGTGTGACGGTTCGCACTTGTGCGAATGAAAAACAATTGAAGGCGAATGAAAAGCGTGGTACGAATGGTGCGAATGAAAACTGTTCATATTTCCCACCTTTTCTGACGTGGAATAATACGTTTTCACTTCCTAATCAATTTGAATTTCCTGTTTTATTTCTCTAAGGATGATCGTCCAACTAATACTGCGACATGATAGAGGAAATGAACATCCAAAAAGTGGAGTAAATTCGCCATTATTGTTGTTTTGTATTCATATTTACGCAGCCTTTTGTACATTGGTTACGTAGTGGCATTATTCACAAACTTGAAATCTGAAATACCACAATTTTTAACCAAATCGCGTTGTTGCAAATCCGATGCCGAAGAAATTCCCTGCGCGTAAATTGTCCTTAGTTAACATGTTTTATTGGCCTGCATGTCCTCATTCCGCAATTTGTTCTCCATTTCTCATTTACCAATCGTTTAGAGCCAAGCCTCCATCCCCCCATACTCCACGCAACTCCTAATTGGATTGTTCATACTTATAAACGAGCCTCCGGTGAGTATTGCATGAAAGTCTGATAACCGTTTTCGCTGTCACTCGTATCCATTTACAATATTTTGTTACTATTATTAATTTGATAGCCTAGACCGTTGAGGCGTAAGCTTATTTTCCATTGCAAGTCTTTGCCGAAATTGTTGGCAAAGTGACCGAAAATATTGATTTTATGTAATTATTATAACATTTGATTGTTCCAGTTGATTAGAGTTACCATAATACGTCCTCTTTTAAGAGGATTTGTCCTCTTTTTGGAAATTTTTGAAAGTGTCCCAGGATGATGCCCAATTGTCATCTTTTTTGAGAATTTTTCCTCTTCTTTTAAAAGTTTAGTTAAATGTATGAGCAAATTCAACTGAGATATATGAGATCAGCACGGAAGCAACGTTCCGGCGGGTCTTTCGGGAGTTGAGACAGGAAGTCGACTTTTTTAGTTAACCAACTACAAACTCGGAATAAATTTACCAATTTTTTTCCTGATTTTTCTCCATTATTGTAAGTCTGAAAATTCCCAAAATATGGTAACCCTACAGTTGATACAGTTGTCAGCATTGTGACAGAATGTGGCCTGAGTTGCCGCTAGGTATCGTTGACAATAATACATTACTGTGCGGAAATTGAATTAGAATTAGGAATATCATGTCATAGGTTCACGTTCGCGTTCCCATAGAACAGTGGTCGGGAACCTTTTTCGTCCGAAGAGCCATATTGACTCTATATTTTCCATTTTAACTCTCTAAGAGCCATACATGTCAATCAGCTATTACGTCACAATTGAGAAATCGTGACGTCGTGGTAGCACAGATTCGGAATCACAACATGGGATTCGTCGTTTGCAACTATTTCCTCGGTCAAAACTCGTACTACGCTAGTCATGCTGATCGTCTTATTTAAGTAAGGAGTATACCAAACTTGAGTTACATATATCTTTTGCAAGTTATATATTTTTAATCGTATTGCACCGAGTGGCTTACGATATTTTTCGAAGCTCGAGACAATTAACATTTAGAATTCCAACAGACGTAGACAACAGTAAAAGTATGAATATACTTGAATATACTTTTACACGTTTTTACAGTTAATACATATTTTGGTGTAGCATGTTATTCCTGATGGCTTTGTAGTCTGTTTGATAATAATTGTTGTTCATACAAAATTTGAGACTTTCTTCAGTTATACGTGATCGTAGGTTCGTCTTGATGTGAGGACCCGTGATGATATACGTAGGTGGAGCCAAACAATGGTCACTTTACAGCAGTACATACACACACACTGTAATGTGTGCTGTGTCAGTGACGTGGGGTCAGGGAAGAAAGTGAGGCCGCGCCTCACCTGTCTACTAATTTTGAACATTTTTACTACCGAATTGTTTGAAAATAAAGCGCGAAAGGAGAGGTAAGGCATATGTGAGGCACGGCCGAGCCATGTCTTTACCTGTGATAGCGCGATTCGTCGCAACTATCTTGGAATTGATAATAACTGAAATTAATCGAATGTAATTGTCGCACTGATTCCGATTCGATTTCTCAATTCTCAAATTATTCGGCGGTAACATAACGTTGCGCCACACGCCTATATTTTAACAGCGACTACAAAGCTACGTTATCAATCAATAACGTTGATCGCTATGGCGTTGTTAGTAATTTGAATTTGTAATTGTGAATGTCACTTTCATCCACGACAGTTCATTTCCCGCCGAAGATCAGGAAGATAATGTGTATTTTCAAAACTGCACTGTGATACAGGCGCCGCCATGTCTCCTATAGTCTCTTTGATCAATCACCGTATCGTGCAATCCATGATGTCGTGTGGGGGGTATATCGAAATCCGGAGTGATATTGGTCGCCGGCGATACAGCAGCTTAAATTTGAGGATTTTGGAAGGGGGGTCCGAGCCCCAAACCCTGAATACGCAATTGTATAAACCTCTCAAAGACATGTTTGTACTACCACAAGAATGATTATACTGCTGGTGGTGCTAAAGATTTAACAACAAGTTGATGCAGTTTTGATAAATTAACCACAAAAACAAACATTTCAAAAGGAGCCATATCTTATGCCCAAAAGAGCCATATATGGCTCGCGAACCATAGGTTCCCGACCCCTGACATAGAACCTTTCAAAGAGGTTCGCGTTCACACGAACCAGAACCTTTCACGCGTTCATACCATTCCTGCTGTATAGTCCCACAATCATGTGATAAGAGGTGGCAAAACTGCCAGCTTGGGTACTCAAGTTGAAATATCAGTATCAGTGCGAATTTTTATTTACTCAGATGCTAGTGGAAGTAGGGATGTCAAAACTACCTTAAGTAGAAGTAGAAAATTAATCCATAGCACTCACGTATAAGTAGTTACCTGACGTAGGTTCGGCCGAGGGGTCGCATAACTTCCATCGCAAGTTAGAGCAGGGTTCTATCGAAGTGGCAAGTATTCGTGACCGACACAAGACACTGACACTACATAGCCTACTCGTGCAATTGTCGAAAATATATTCAGGACTATTTCGCCCATTTGGTATAGCTTGATGCTGAGCAATCAAAAGCCATAAATTCTGCCATTGGCAACCATCTGTTGGATAATCCTACTTGTGCGAAAAATTATCGAGAGGACAGATTTCGTTGGAGGGGCCGTTCACACTTTCATTCGCGATCCTTGTAGTCGACCTTTATCAAAATATACCAGCCAAGACTGTGTCAACCAAAGTTATTCCTGGACCATCTACAAATAGTAAATTGAACGCTCTCTTATTTGAAATTTCATGACGATTGTTGATGTACAATGTTTTCCCCATTCTTTACTATAGTTGCCGACAGTTACCCTTGAATATCCCTGTCAGCCGAAAGTAACTTGGTTCATTTCAATACGAATATACTATTCATTTGTTTATTGAAATTCTGTATCTCCAAGAAATTGAGTCATAAATGAGGTAAAGATATATCCCAAATCCACTTTCTACGTCACAAAATACAAAGTGTAAAAACGGATCACTTTATTTTGAAAAATGACGAGTTGAAGTGGAAGCAGTATGAATGAATTACCACTTTAGTGAGTAGTGCAAGTCGATAAAAACCTTTTAGAATAGGCTAATCTGTAAAGTGGGCCACATTCTCCTTGTCTAATATGCTCAAGTTCCACTCTATAATCGCATCTGATTTCACTGCAGGTTTCCATGGATGGCCTACTTATCTTAAACATATTTTATATCTATATAGGAGGATATCTCAGCAGGTTCAAGATGAAAATCAGGCGATTTGCGTGGGAAAATGTACAGGGTAAAGTAATGGAGTCATATGATGATTATTTGTTGGAACCAGAGAGGGAGTTTCATCCACAACTTAAAACCGGATTCAAATTATATAAAGGCGGGTACGTGCCACTTGAAGGATACAGTGCACACTGCCACCCAAAGAAAGGAAGCTACATAGACTTTCAAGAACTTTTGCAAATCATACAAAATCATAGCGCCAAACCGTTTACTGTTATCGGGCAACCAGGAAGCGGAAAGACAATCATGATGAAACGTTTGGCTAAACAATTGATCATTTCTAGTAATCTCCACCAATACTCATCGCGGAGAAATACGCTTTCACGAAAAAATATTCGAGAATATGATATTGTAGTTCATATGAATATCCGAGATATTCCCTATCACGAAAACGTCACTCTTTCCCAAGTCATATTCAGTCCAACCGTGACGAAGTTGTCACCTAACGAAGCGCGGTACGGTATTGATGCAATCATTGCCGGAAAAATCAAAACTATAATGTTCTTCGACGGATTAGATCAAGCCACATGGGAGCCAGACTGTGAACGGAATATTGATCCATGGGAAACTTCAAACACGGCGACGATATTTGGAAATATATTATCAGGCAATATTTTGGAGAATATATCTATCGTCATCTCATCAAGGGAGCATTCGGTTGCTCTATTGCGCGGGGAAATGCGACCAAACTTTGTAGCAGCTTTAGTTGGATTTAGTGAGAAGGAGGCGAAAGGTTTGTATTGTCAATTAATGGGATCGACTGCGGAAAAAGATTGGGATGCCATGAAGTTATCCAACCCCGGGATGCATTTCATGTGCTTAACGCCGTTGTTCCTGATCTTCTATATGATCACAAGAAAGCGAGATCCATCGGACCCCCCAGACTGCGCTTCAGGGGTCATGACTAGGATAATTCAAATTCTCTTAGAATCGGAGAATGCAAGAAACATAACAGAAAAGACAGACGTAGCATCTATTCTTAACAAGCTCAAGGAAATGGCTTTCAACGGCACTAAGGAACAACGAGTGCTCTTCACTCACAGGGATCTTGAAAGATATAACCTCCAATACAGCGATATCAATGACATCATGATTAAAGTGCCAGGACTCAACATTCTCGGTCAGAAAATTCTTGAAGGAATGTACAGATTTTTTTTCAGCCACCAAACTCTACAGGAGGTTTTGTCAGCACTCTACTTGTCTGGCATGGATCTTCCTGACTTCAAGCAAATAGTTGATTCCGAATTCAAAAAGCCCCACTGGTCAGTTGTTCGTAATTTCACAAGTGGTATTCTAACGAATGACCGCGTCAGCATGCGAATCAGTGATGAGATTTTAAGATCCGGTGAGTATTCTGTTGGTGCTTATTGGATAGTTCGAATAAACATGTTGTATCATGGTGGATCTTGATCAAACTCCTGTTGACGATCAGTGTATTCCGTCACCAGATGATCTTTTTGATACCTTTTATGATCACCTAGAGCCCATTGAAACGTCTTAATCCACGAGGCGCTGCTTTCTTTGACGCAGGCTCATATAGGGTTTACACCGAAGTGTTTACTGTCCCTCTTCATTTTAATCATTCGCAACATGCAAGTCCACTATTGTCGTCACGGTATATATATTAACAATTTTTTTTTCTTATCATTTTTTCTACTGCGTCAATTACCGTCTACATCAGCATTTCCCAACCATTTTGTTGTCAAGGATCCCTTTAGACATATTATCAATTCTGCGGACCCCTTCCAAACATTTTGCCTGAACGTCAATTCACTAACTATTGCCTATTGTAATAGTTATGACACTCAAGTACTTTACTGCGTGAAATGGTTGTTGTTGTTATTGATATTGTATTGTTGCGGCTGCTTGAGAAAGAGAGAACGGACAAAAGAACGAACGAACTCAAAAACAAAAGTCGAAGATACCATTGGAATAATAGTTGGATAAACAATTGACATAGTACGAAAATAAAGAAACTCTAAAAAGTGGGGGGAATATATTAATAAAGATAAGATAGGATAACGACCAACCCGGTTCATCTGCACAGCAGGGGAAGAGCGCCATAGGTGTTTGGCGGAAGTCGTGCCACGCATTTTCGGGACTTGGTCGTCCTTCGCCAGGTGACGGGATATAAATTTTAAAAAAGCTGACCCAAATTACCGTGTCGGAGCTTTATCTGCGTAAACACAAATGTAACGATAGGGCTGTTGTTGCCTCACCTCAATTAAACGGCTAAACTGTAGTTGAGTTTTTAACGATGCTACACGCAAGTCATCTTCAACGGCCAGGGGATTTCGATTTCGATTTACTACTGTACTGTAAGATCGTCAATAAAAAGTTGTACACGCGATAAGGCAGCAGCATAGATTTATTATATTGCATATATATTGCATATATCGCGAACCTCCAAATGCCTTCTCACGAACTCCAGGTTGGGAACCACTGGTTCAGCTAGAATAAGCACGTCTGTTCACTGAGGCGTCTATCTCGCGGAGGACTCCTATACCTAGA
>ATSW01048127.1:0-10995 GCA_000444245.1 Botryllus schlosseri | reverse complement strand
GAACAATGGTGTCGCATTGTGTGAAAAATTCGTTCCGCCCTGTGCATCAGCCCAACAGGACTTGACAAAATCGAGTATCCGATTCGATTCCTAATAGAGTATTTGGCTTCTAGTCGAATATTCGAGTATCAGTCATTATATATAATGCCATAACATTGATGGTTTTGTAAAGTTTTAGCGACCGCCAAGAAAATAATCCCAATTGCACACCACATCGAAGATACCGTATAATTAAGTATATTTTCGACCACACCTATTTCCAATTCTCTATTACTAGTTTCTGACGATTACCACTGACGAAATATTCGGGTTTATTTCAATATAAATATATTTTTCTATCGCATATCGAAGTTCCGTACCTCCAAAAAGCTCTTTACATAATTATTTCATGGTTGCGTTCTTAAAATGTTACATGGGCTACAGATGATGATCACTGAAAATGCGTCTAGAGTCTAGACTTGACCGTGGGACGAGAGTATCGAACTCGAAATTCTCCCTTGTCATTTGATGATTTGATTCTTACAGGCGAGGGCCGTACAATTTCAGTATTCGAAAAAAATAGTCTCTCATTGCGCCCAGCCCTTGATATTTTTAACTGCCGAAATCGGCTAGGCAGTGAGTTTGTTTGCTCCACAAACGCGGGAGTTGCGCTGTTTCAACGCGCGGAGATATCGCGTTGTTTGCGATGTTGATGCATTGTTGGCTTTTCCGCCCGTACTTATGTCCCGTTGTACCGCAACGCGGATGGAATTCGCAGAGTAAGGTTTCGTCGACATAGTGAGGTTTGTCATGTTGCGACGCTGATAAGCAGGGGCGCCCTGTCGCGTGCTGCTATTGGTATAGGATGAGGTATTCGACTTGAATACATATTGAATCGCGTAGCAGTATACCTTATACCGCACCCATTCGATTTTACATGCATGTTGGCATGTGCTGTTTGTGAACAGCGTTATTCATTCATCATGCAGTATTTCGGGCGATAGGGTATGTTCTGTTGTCAATTTGAGTAAATAATTGTAACTTTGTATATTCGCCTTGCGAAGCAGATTTGTATTATTACAAAAAGTGCTGGTTTTCCGAATTAGATTGAATTCTCTACTAGTTGCTGACGATTACCCCTGACGAGTGTCAGCCGAAAATATTCAGGTTCATTTCAATATGAATATACTATTCAATTGTATATTGAAGTTCTGTACCTCCAAGAAGCTGTTCGAATTAGATTAGAATAGTATAGTATAGCTGAACATTTTTCCAACCTAGTTTGAATTATCGCATTCGTAAAAACTTGGAATCTTGAATTAAATCCGAATGGGCTACATCAAAAGTCAAGTTCATCTCATATCAAGTCAATTCAGTTAAGCATGATAATGATAATGGCAAATGCATGTACAACAAGCTTGACTCAATTCACGATAGAATTACGTAATTGTCCTAGTCCGCTGCGAATCTCTACCACAGATCATAAGCAATGCGTACCAAATAATAGAATCGAAGGTTAAAAATTATTATCTAACGGGTATTGAACTGCTAAAACCGTGGAAGTTAATCTTCGAAAAACTGTGTCAGAAGTGGGATTCGAACCCACGCCTCCATTCGGAGACCAGAATCCTCAGACCCGTTTGCAGCGGGCAAGAGACGCGTCTCTTGAGTCTGGCGCCTTAGACCACTCGGCCATCCTGACAGCTGATGTTGGACATCCTAATTTCTACATTGATTTCGCAAAATGTAAATACATTTAACTGGGTATGCAGGTCTGTCAGCCGTACAAATATTTTTGTCATGGTGTATGATATTGATGAGTGATAGAATATGCTGGTTTTCTAGCGTAAAGCACAATCGATAGTTCCGGTTCGTCTATAGATCATTGACTGCTCGAACGGTAGTACAATATGTGTCCGAGGGCTGGACTTGTGAGATAATTAGTTACTATTCTTGCCCCCGATTTGGCTGAAGACGGTAACACTGGAATTCACGACTCTTGTTATCTTATATATGTGTGTATAAGACTGTTTACATCCTTTGAGAGCGATTGTTGCACGCTGTTTACTCTGCAAGGACAGATCAAAAGTGCACTTGTGAGAAATTTCATTACAAAATGACTATCGAAATTGTGAATGGTAATTGTAAGGCGCCCAGGATTACGTTACACGCGTATTTATAGACCTGATATCCTGGGAATAAACGAGAAAATACATGAACTCTCAATTAATTTCCATCCATTGTGCATTCTACTTTCCACTGAGATATCGGATATTGTCTTTTGAAACGACATATTCCACCGTGGCGGTCTCGCATAACCGTGGGCGTGCCACTTGAGTGAGTTCTGAAGTTGCGTCAAGTTGAAGAAACTGTCACTAAACCTATGTTTAAACTGAAGAGTGGATTTCGTATAATAGAATTCCTGTTCTGGGTTTCAATTGCCTATATGCGTCCATGCCTGTATAGAAATTCGAGTCCAGTTTCATTAACTGCAAAAGATATTGATACGCCCGGTTTTTCGTTAGTTTTTATTGTCAACCGGAAGTCTCATCTACTAAAGATCACAATACTCAAACAGCAGACATGAAATCGACTTGTTTTTGGCACGAAATCACCGCTAATAAGCTTCTGTCACCTTGGTTTCAAAATAAACATTTTCTGTGATATCCAAACGACCTCACATTCCACCGCGCGAATGATCAAAACCTTGCAAGCTTCCGGTTCTACTAATTACCTAACGTTGTTTTTACGATTCGAATTATTGGATACCAGCTATCTATCATGGATTATTATCTCATTAGGATACAATAGAAATGTCTGATGCCCTTCAAAACTAGTTTAGTCTACTTAACATCCGTTTAAATAGCGCACGCCAAACTTATTTCGTAGTTCATCATCCATCGCCATAACTTGCGAATGATTGATTTATTAGTTCCGTTTAATTCAAGACCGGAATGCTGGTCATGAGATTCGTATCAAGTAGCCACAGTGGTATAACATCATATATAACATCCTCATGTGTCAGTGCAAGTCCAGCATTCTTATCAGCTGCTTGAAAAGCAGAAATGTGTTAGAAACGTACTGATGTCTGACGCAAAGCTGGCGAAACCGAAAATCGAGTGGTGGCGAGTCTGGTCGCTATCTTGCCAAACTACAACTTGGACCAAGCGCGTAGATCACCATGATAACCTATCGGCCCTCTGTTGCTTAGAACTTGCCGTCGGAAACGTTGTTCAAATCGAATGACGACAATGCGATAAATACGAAACCGTAGCATGGTAGGTAAACTGCGTAATTTACTGGTCCAAATTGGACTATGTTATATATATAATTCTCAGTTTGCGGCGCGTATAAATTCTTCATATTCTGCTAAAGCAGTTGTTGTTCTTAACCGGGATTCATAGGAGCCCCAAGGGTTCGATGAGCCAGCTCAGGGGCTCGATGAAGGTCAAGACACAGACCCGACTCATACAGTATACGTCACAATGATCTTTTAACGCTGTTGTTGATGTCCAGTTCACATTGTGCGCCGGTATTCTATAGTAGTCTATTAGATGAGTATTTTGGTAGATCTTTGTTTTTGTGAGTAGGCGAAAATTTAGGGTTCGCCGAAGGCTTGCTGACTAGCGCAAGGGTTCGCCAGATTAGTAAAGGTTGAGAAAGTGCGACATTGCCCACCCAAACCCATCGAGTTGAATATTGTTAATAATTAGTTTTGAATACCCGATGTGAATTTGGACATTTTGGCGTTTCCGTCCGTGTGAAAGGAGAGTGTATTTTAACATTTTATTCCGATTCACGTAACAGTTTTATCGTTCTGCAAAAAACTGTGCCGGAAATAGGTCAAAGAACATTACCAATCTTGTATATTCCCCCATCAAGTCGCAGCGTGATCACTGAGTTTTAATGCGAAACCGCATAGGTCATGTAACAAAACAAAGGCAGGCAGACATCTCCGCTACCGGCTTATCTTTCGATATGCCGCGTGACCCCGTTCCAGGTCCCCACCAATCCATAATGCAGCCCCTTTTTCCAATCTTAGATAGATTCGGATTACGATTGTTCTTTTGCGGTTGCGCAGAAATTCGATGCACTTTCGTGCGGGGTGATTCGCCAAAGGTATTTGCGCCTGGACTCATCGTTTCAAATGCGCGGATCGCGTGCTTTATCTATGTATGGTTTTTCCTATGTATAACCAAGAGATGTCAAGAGTTGGTTTATGGAGCTAAGTTGAGCAAACCTCTGTATTCGAGTTTATTGATGTATTGACCTTTACCCAAAGTTTTTCTCGGCTTATAGTCTGCGTTACGCTATTTTATTTCGATTTCTCACCAACTTCCCTGCCATTCTCTATCTATTAGCTGTGTTCGGGTTTAGTCGCCGCGGAAAATTCTAGTGTCCAATTGGATTAATTTGAGCAAAATGCCGGTAATCTAATTATAATCTAATTGTGAAATGAGTCTGTGCATTAACTGTAATTGTCATCTAATTTCTCGTTATACTGAAAATGATACAGTGCGAAACGAGCTCAGCTTGGTATGCCATTCTCATGCTCACGAGAATGACCTGACTTGACATGAACTGGTCTTGATTTCTGTTGTATTTCTTTTTAATCCGAAATTGCATTCAATTTTCAGGTATTTTTGCGAAATCGGTAATTCCAATTCTAATCTATTGTGGAAAGTACTGTGTAGCTATGATTCTAATTCTAATCCAATTTCGAGAAGCGGAAAATTTTATGTCCAATCTACTATCATACATTCGTTCGCGAAGGCCCCGCTATCTCGGGTGATCCAGCCGTTACGTAAAGATGCAGTCTGTGTAACATGACTCCAAATATCAATCGCATCGGAGGCAGGCCCTGATCGATCGATCGGAGGATTAGGCTCAAGATCGGATAACATTTTTGAAGATTAGGGTTTCGCAAATCGGCGCATTCACATCGGTCAGTATATCAGCCGTCTCTCCGCGCAGGCTTATTCCGGATTTTAGGGGCGGGTATCGCCAAAGGGATTAATGAACTTTTGTACGTCAGGTAGAATCTGCGATCGCGCGAGACCGCTAATGGCTCAAACACGCAACTGTGAAGATTATACGTTGCCGGTTTGCGGATTATTGTAGCTTACGTGGCTCCTATAGCCTAGAGATGGTTGACCTCGATATTCGTGTCTCGGGTGGGCTATTATTCATATTTATTCACAATCAGAGTGTCGCGTAGGCCGTATGAGACAAGAAAATGGTATACAGAGATACTGAAATAGGATTCACAAGTTAATATTCAATGATAGCCGGATAACTCTATCTGGATTCTGAAATACCGGTCGCATAGTCGGTACTTTGCTATAGCTATGAAGTTAACCACAAAATCAATCAGGCCAGTGGTTCCAGGGACCCGTAAAACTTGTTGGCGGGTTGTTTTGACCGCTCCAAACACTAAATTTGGGAAGCTGATAATCAATTTCGCCCAGCACTCGCCGCCCCCTAATTATCAGTTGGAGTACAATTATTACAGTTCGTATCGTGAGTCGTGACATAAATTAAAAATAGAGCAGACAAGGCAATGCAATTTTATAGTTTTTGTCCCAATAATATCCTTTCATTGACACCTTAAAACTAGACACCCACCCAAATCATCCTAGTTCATCAAGTGATAACTATTAAATTTTATTATCGATGTTATTAGAAATCCGGATTCTCTTTTTCACCCTAATTTGTCACAAAATATATGCATTTAACCAGACCGATGATGCGTGCGCGTTTCATGAAATGAGAATTTCCGACTGTTTCTGTTGTTCCATATACGATTGTTTTTGTCATTTCAAGCATGTCAAGAAATGTGTGTGGTTAAACTTTCACTCGTCGGGGTGCGCAAACGTTACCACAATAGTTTTGACCTGTGCCAACAACGACAGCGGATTAGTCACGGCGGTATAATAATCCTGGAAAGCCGCCACACTAGTGATGCGTTGCAATGAAGCAATGTGCTGCCATATGCAATGCACGCTTCTTAAGCATATATCAATCTAATAAATAAAGTAATCGGTTAGTGGTGCAATTCGAAAGCTCATGGTTCAGATTTCAGCTGCGTTTAGTTCTAGTAGCACTCATTATGACGTCATATCACTATTAATGACGCGGGAAGTTAAAATATGTACCTTTGATGTGACCACAAAGAAAGCAATCCCAGTAATACGTCACATCGAAGATAATTTGGTATTTTTTCGATCATACCTATTTCATTGGCATTCGTGAGAATGCTGTGGGCTACCACAGTGGAATATAATATCGAGACTATAATTCTCGCGCGATTTAGCCTTGATTATCTGTGTCACTGATATTAACAGAATGAGTGACATTGTCGCATTTACCGTGACAGACTAATTGTGTCGTAGCGTAGTGATACGTTGCGCAAAACAAATTTGCCCTTTCTGTTGCGTACAGATAACTTCAGTTTTTTTAATATCCTTATGAAGTGGATATTTCCCGTGATCGATGAATCGAAACGTATCCTGGTTCAAATACACACGTCCGCACTCTACAGTCGTGTTTTGAATAGATACACTGTCCCCATCAGATCCTCCGCGGATAATTCTGAAGTCGCAGCCTTTGTAAGCGATAGAGCACGCGAAATTATTTGCGCAGCTTGTCGGTGCGAGCCTGGAAATCGAATCTTTTCACCCGGCGAGAATGTTAACTTGTTGACGAAGGCTCTGAGGCACGGAACGATATTCAATTTGGCGTGTTTTCTGCTAGTTAATTGATCCGGGCCGTTTGTCAACAGCCTTCACGTTGGTCCCGCGAGCCACGCGACCGTAATAGGCTGTGAGTCAGTTGTGACGGAGATAATTGGAACCGTCTTTTGAAATAGTGCCGGAGCTCCATCAGCAAATGGGGCTTGTTAAGTTTTGTGACCCGATTTCGTGACGTCGCGCCGTTCATCTCACTACCTAGAACCGACATTGCTGAAGAGAAGATGTTATCGCCCATAAAAGCAAGGCTTGCGTATACACGTCGGACTAGAAAATGTCCAGCTTTTCCGAACTAGATTAGAATTAGCATGAAAGCTAGAAGTTTTTTCCAAATCAGACTAGAATTAAAATTACTCAATTTGCAAAACCTTGGAAATTGAATTATACTCCGAATTCCAAAGAACTACAACAAAAATCAAATTTAGTTCACATTAAGTTAAGATTTCATACTCAGAAGCATGAGTATGGCAAATGTCTGTACGCGAAACTGGCTCGTTTCGGACTAAACAGCTCTCCAGAACCATTTTCAGAAGAACCAGAAACCAGATTGGAATTTAATTTACATTTATTGTAGATATACAATGTTCTTTCCACTTCTCTACTAGTTGCTGACGATTTACTCCTGACAAGTGTCAGCCGAAAATATTCGGGTTCATTTCAATATGAATATACTTTTCAATTGTATATTGACATTTAGCTCTAATTATTGTAATTAAACAATTAGGATTATCTAGTTGTCCAAATCTGGTGCTTACGATATCGCAAAATGGGTTTCCATTTGGTTTTTGCCTTTGGTAACGTACAAGCGTCTTATTTCAACTATTCGACACATTCTCCTATTCCACATCTGTTTTTTATCAAACTAAGAAGAAACCGTAAAATCACATTTAATACGACCACTTTGTCGGCAATTACCAATTGTACTGCACAGCAGGAGTATCTCTTACTGCCTTATATAAAGTCCTTTCACGTATACAATGGAGACAAATTTGTCGGGACGCGATTACGTCATGATCTGATGTTGGTCTTCGTTCGGTCGAAGGTTTTCACGGTAGCTTTAACGGGTTTACATCGTCCACTTGGCGACGGTTGACCGCAAACGGATTGGAGATGTTAATATGGATCAGTGCATATGCAGTAGATGTGTGAGCAGTGAGCACAGGGTGTGATATCGGAAATGGTATCATCGCTGCAGAGTTGGTAGAAAAGTTTCCCTGTTCCAAATTAGATTAGCATTAGGATCATAGCTAAACAGCTTTTACAAATTAGATTAGAATTAGAATTACTCTATTCGCAAAAACGTGGAAATGGAATGAAATTCCGGAGTTCAAAGATATACAAGAAAAATGAAGTTCTGTTCATAGCAAACCAGAGTATATTCTAATAAGCATGAGAATGATAAGTGTCTGTACAGGGTACACCAAGCTTGGCTCGTTTCGTACGATAAAGCTCTGTAGTAGTTTCAGGAAAACCAGAAATTATGTTAGGATTAAAATTAGAGCATCGAAAAATTCCGCAAATTTGATTATAATTAGATCGCAGCCGTCATAGGCCGGCTGTTAGAGCCATTCCTGGGCTGGTTTATTTGTCAGCACAATGACGAAGCGCAAAAATGAAATTTCGGACACACCATAATCGCCCCTGTGACGCAATGCCCCAAACCGGTAACTTCGACGTGAAAATGGAATTTCCTGATGCGCCGGAATTAATAATAAAGCGTAAGTGTTTCCACTCTGTACAAGTCAGTGGGTGCACGATTTCATGATAATAACACTAAAATCTATTTCATAAAGAATAAAATACGGTCATTTATATCCACGGTCGCAGAATTTAGTGCCCTCTTAAGGCATGTATTGAATGGTCCCTGTTGTGTGGCGGTGTTGTGGGTTGTTGTAAAGAGCGATTCCTATAGTAACCGGCTCGTTTGATGTAGCTGTATGGGCTGGTAAGATTACCTGTACCTATACTACTAACATGCGAGTATATGTGAGTCATATTATTCGTTACGGTTGCTCAAGTCTCATAGCACTACAATTTGGGTTAGTCAGTGGCTGAGCTATTGTAGTTTGCTGGGAGATATGATTACGACTTCAGTGCACTTAGTACGTATTGCGTAAGTGCAGCAAGGAAGTACCACTGCAATAATAGTGGATGTCATAGTGACGAAACACTTGTTACAGTTGTTAGTATCGAGTATTCCACGGTTTGGTGGAACCATCAACCATGTACGAATGCATATAACTATTTGGTTATATATGTTTGTCTCTGTCCTCATAAATACTAGTCATACTTGGCCCAGTACAGTTGAGTAATCATGTTTTGATAATTGCGCGATTCGTAACAATAGATTACGGCAGTTGCGAGCATATTATGACAGGTTTCGTTTGAAGGTTTCTGTTTGAATGCATGGCGAATATGTGACTGGGTTTAGATAAGTCAAGAATGTGACCTGCTGGTAAAGATATGCCATCAATTATGATGTCGTCAGTGACAGCGTATGCGGTATGGAGTT
The DNA here is from genome assembly GCA_000444245.1 of Botryllus schlosseri. Classification (NCBI taxonomy): domain Eukaryota; kingdom Metazoa; phylum Chordata; class Ascidiacea; order Stolidobranchia; family Styelidae; genus Botryllus; species Botryllus schlosseri. The sequence goes on along the minus strand of ATSW01048127.1, from coordinate 1,755 downwards.
GTAGAATCAACTAGCTATAAAGGAGCTGGGTGGTGTATCAAAGTGTGGGTGTCTGTCGCCCGACAAGAAAAATGACGTAGATTAATTCTGCACGCATTGTTTTGTAACAAATACAGACGTTTAGACTGACTTTAAACGATTCAATACAGGCCACCGTAAATCAAGTGTAGATAATAACTCAAAACATTGCCAGATGTGGGATTTTACATGTGTGCGATGCATGTGTAATGGGTATATAAGTCATCTGAATGACTTTTCATCGCACTGTATTCATATTATAAGTTACTTTCAACCAATATAAGATTGTATACCGCCTGTTATATCCGCTTGAAGCAGACAGGCGTGACAACATTAGCTTGGCTTGTAGATAGGTTGATATCTAGCTAAGTATGGACTTAACTTAATTTCTGTTTTATTTCATTCTAATTCAGTAATTGGAATTTAGAAGAAGAAAACTGTGTAGCTGTAATTCTAATTTTAATCTAGCCTGGAAAAGCTGGAAAATTTCAAGTTGTATCGCTGTGAGGTCTATTATCTGTAAGCTTCTGTGTTCATGTGTTGTATCAGGAATACTATTTTGCCATTCAACATGGTAACATTGATTCTGTCTTTCTACGACTCGCGGGTGCGAAATGTTGGTTGGATTGCTGGTTTTACCGATGTATGTAAACATTATTGATTGTTCCTGTACCTTTCTCGCCTGATAATAATTTGTAATACGCAAATTGCCCATTTGTAGTTGCGATATTGCGACGCATAATTTTCTCGATTGATAGAAGGTTATTATTTGCCGACTCTACAGATTGAGCGTAAAGTTTGCAAATAACTCGCACGTCGTGACAATCTCTCGCCCAAGGTGGTTGATAAACGACAACTAGCTCGCGCAAAACACCCAATAATAAGCGGTCATTACACGGTCTCGGTACATTGTCGCGAAATATTGGCGAGATAATTTATGGCGAAAATCACAATGTATTATTTATGCGAAGACGCTACGGGCCGTGAATATTGGATGAGATGAGTCTGTAGATCAGCGGCAAACTTGATGCTTATATGGAAGGCGTCCGCAAAGCACATGACATTCGTTGAGGTAATGCAGGGCTGGACGGAGGCAGGAGCATTATGTCTGTTTACCTACACAGAGAATCTACTTAATGAGGTTCTTGGAGGTACAGAACGTCAATGTACGATTGAATAATATAGTCATTTCGAAATAAACCCGAATTTTCTACGACGCTAGTCAGGAGTAATGGTCAGCAACGAGTCGGAAAGAACATTGTATATCAACAATCGTATCACCAAATATGAGGTCACGAGCAATGGAATTCCTAGTTACTGACGATTACCCCTGGCGAGTGTATTCAATTCTGCTTAAAAATGTTGGGGACACGTCGCCTGTTTATTTCGAACGCCATTTTTTCGAAAACGGGATATCTAAAATAATAAATGCAGGTTTTTACATAGTTTTCTCGCTGGGATCAGCTGATGCGTACTAATGGGATATATACTGGTGGAGTGCTACCCAACTATTTTTAGCAATGGTTCAGTTCTTAAATCTGCTTAGGCCCGTTATAAGTCTCATGAAATAATTCACAGTCATACAAAGACAATACGTTATGACTATATACAGAATCCGGTACAACGGTATTAGCAAAAACAATAAGCGAGCTGTATTTATTGTTCCGTTAGTCACGGCTAATGGAAGAATTGGCATTCTGGGCAATTTGGATATGTAAATCATTTAATAGTATATTC
>ATSW01048103.1:0-10852 GCA_000444245.1 Botryllus schlosseri | reverse complement strand
ACAGGTTACGGAATTACTGGTGATTCGTGCGTTGCTACGTTGCACAAGGTATAGGCAGACCCAGTTTCATGTGATCGCCGCATTGGCGCAGTTCGTTTGTTTAGTATAGTGATTCTACCGAAATCTGTGTGTGGCCTTTGCATTATAGACTGGATGCTTTGCATTTCGAATATTACCGGATCCTAAAATTGCCTGAATTGAAAGTCCACCGATATGTTGAACCCGCAAGATCTCACGCAAGTACTGAGTCAAGCAAATACCGGAGGAATTCAAAGCACTCTTCTTGTGAACAGCGAGGGCTCGTTAGTCGCCTTCTCGGGCTATGGAGATATGAATGTAGGTGTGCAAGCGGCAATAACAAGTAGCGTTTGGTCAGCCTATGAGAAGAGCGGTGGGAATGCCATGAATAACGAGTCCATCGACCACATGATTTTGGAATGTGAGCAAGGAAGAATTGTGATGACGAAGGTGACGACTTTGATATTATGCGTATTTGCCGAAAAGTCAGTAAGCTTTGGGATGCTCAAAGCAAAGGCAGATGCAATACGCGACTATTTGACTGAGCCGCTGAGAAATCTCGCCATTTCCTGACATTAGCAGCGGACTCCTCTTGAAACGAAATACTAAACTGCAAAATTCAATACTTGATGTAATGATGTTTCATCTTTTGCAACCTATATATTATATTCCACATTATATTTTGACAGTTTACCTGTCATATGAATTACCATACATTGTGGACAGAAATTGTATGTGTCCACATTAGTTCTATATCAGTGCCAGTGCTGAGCTCTTTTAGGGCAATGTGACAGTAAATTACCAACCTGTGACACATGATGTAAATTGTATGAGGCGAGGCATTGTTTATTTCACTTGAGTGTGTTGTTTAATTCTGTTTAGATATTCCTATTTTAGTTTGAACCGTAAATCATTTGATAGAAATAATGGCGTAGCAACAATTTCTATCGCTCTTATGTTGTGATATATTGTGTTGTCTTCTGATCATATTCATGTGTTTCACATTATTTTTTTTATTCAGCTATATGATGAATCTATAATTTAATTTGATATTTAGTATGTCAGCGAATCCCAGCAGATCCAGCCAACTTTCTCACTCGACTCAAAACTTATTGAAATCGTACAAGAGCCGACTGCAAGAAGACATACGTGTGATGCATGATAACTTCAATGAGATCATCAAATCCGCAAAAATTAATGCCGACGAAAAGCAACTGGTACAAAAGGAATTACAAGGACATTTTGACATTTATCAAATGAAGGTCAGAGCCGCGAATATAGTGCGGGCCGGAGAATCACTCCAAAAACTAATATCGGACCTTAAGACTTTTGTTATTCTCAACGACTTCCCGAGCATCAACGAACAGCTGAATCAGCAAAACCTGACTTTGAAAACCAACGGAGATCTTCTTCTGCAGAAACTGATGGAAATGAGAGACCAATTCTCGATAGCCCTCATTGACTTGGAAAATGAATATTATAACAGCATTCGAGTGCCAAGACCAGTGACAAAAGATGATGATCAAAGCATCTCTCTTGGTTGATCACGCATCTTACCCCTCCTACGATTAAATAGTAACACTGCCATTTTATGAAACAAGACCACTTTTATCGACTCCATCAAAGAATGCCAGCCGTTATCTTAGGTCAAAATATCTTTGTTTCTGCATTTCAGAAAACAATATTAAAAAGATTGAATGTTCTTGTTGCTTTGCTGCATGTTCAGAAATTGTGATCAGTAAAGTTTCCAACCATCCTCGATTAAGTATTTTCTTCATTGTTTTTTTCTCAAACATTTTCAACTATAGTTGAAGCATTGATATGAAAGAAATATTTGGGTCCAACTTATCTAGAAAGACAATATCTTCCGAGATAGTGAAGTATGAACTTTTTCTCCTGCAAAGTAAGGATGCTGTTGCTGAGGAAATTCTTATCGAGTGCCTGGCGCACGCAACGAGCTTGACCAAGGATTATGTCTGGCACAACGAGGGTTTCAACTTGGCATTAGGCAGTTGCGGTAAGATATGAATTTGTGACTGCAGTTGTGAAGTGAACTTGTAATTGTAACATATTCTGAACAGATGGAGTTCCGTGCTTTGAGGGTTCCACAGATTTTGGGGATTTCATCGAAGACGAATGGATAATAGTTTGGTTATTGCAGCAAATAACTCTGAAGCTTCGCAATACAAGTGCAAGGTTTTCATAGTGATTGCAATTATGCTTTTACTGAAATTCACGTACATCCTGTATTCCTGTTTCAGAATCAGAGATGCAGACGGTGAATTTTTGCTTGTCGAGTCGGCGGATTTTTTACCAAAATGGTTAAATATCGACACTTCAAAGAACAGGGTAAGGCAGAATTTGTAAACAATGTTGCCGGCGTTTGATGGTAAATTTCAGTTCTCTAATGCAGGTGTTTATACATAATGGAAGTGTCCATATCGTCACTCAGCCATCGAATCCTGGTCAGATTGGAAAATTACCGATAGGACAGCCAAGCCTTCAAGAATCGTTGAAGTCCATCCAATGTCACCCGACATTGACACAAGCCGATGCTAGCATTAATGGATGCATAGAGAAACGTACTGCAAAGTAAGATACTTTACCAATTATTAACATTTTACCTCTGATTACCACATGCTGGTCTTGATACCTGCTTACAATGAGGCAACATCACTTTCTGTAATATGGTGTATAGACAATTAGACATAGTACTTGAAACAATTTACCTGTATTGGTTAATGCTGAGGCGTGTAGGTGAATTTTCATTGGCTTAGCATGTTCGGAGTAACAACTGTACACATCTAAGACATGACTCTTAGCAAGAGTTTCTTTCATGTTGTCATTCTGGTATTATTTGATGCTTGCGCCTACACTGTGTTTCCATCATGCATTCTTTCCATTTGGCCATTTATAGGTTTCCCCAAGCACTTGTAGAATACGTGCAAAAAGTGAATGTCTTCATACCAGAAATGATTGCGCGTGTTCTTGATCGAGACAAGAGCCTGGTTTCTGCCGCCATCGGGGCGTTTTACTTGCGTGATCCTATCGACCTTCGGGCATGCCGGGTATTTAAGGAATTCGTGCCAAGCACGAGAGTTTGGAGCCAAGTGAGAAAATTACATTGCCATTCTCGTAGTTTCTAGTTTGTACTCTAGCTGTTGGTACCATGCGTGGTTGTCTCATTTTTGTGTTATTGCATAGACAGGAGACCTGATGCAAATCTGGCTCCACTAAACCAGAGGTGGTCGTGTGGTTGATATCGAATTTTGTCTATTGTTCAGTATACTTGAGTAGGCTTTGTCCATTTACGCTAGGCTACTTATTCAAGCTGTGCTGGTTCTAGGCTACTTTCAGTTTTCGATTTTCTAATTCCGGGGGAGGGCGGAAAGTAGTTTGTGACAAGAATCGTGTTATTTGTATGAGTGAAATCTTCAAGGCTACTTTCATTTCTGCTTTTAACAGTTTGAGTACTTCGTAATTTTTGAATTTTGGCTAGTGGCAAGTAGTTTTTGAAAGGAATCGTGTTATTTGTATGTACAAAATCGTCATAACAACCCGGCGATTGGAGATCATAATTTTGAAATTGTGCCTGTGTCATTTCATCTTCGTGTGATTATCGCAGAGATGCACTTTGCGTAGTTGAAAATTTTGTCGCTGCAAACGACAAATGAAATTGTCTGATGCTTCGTACAAAAAATGACTTGAATAGTATATTCATATTAAAATGAACCCGAATATTTTCGGCTGACACTCGTCAGGGGTAATCGTCAGCAACTAGTAGAGAATTCGAAAGAACAGCGTATATCAGCAATCGTAACACAAAATATGATGTCACCAGCACGAAATGTCGACTATGAGAGCGTTCAATGTACTATTTTTAGATCATACACGAACTCTTTTTGTTGACACAGCCTTGGCTGGTGTATTTTGATAAAAGTCGACTCAAGGGCACACAAATGAAAGTGTGAGCGACCCTTTCCGAGTATGCGAAATCTGTCGTCTCGATAATTTTTCGCACAGGCGGGATTATCCAACAAGTGTTTGCCAATTGCAGAATTTATGGCCTTTGATTGTTCCGCATCAATCTTGAGCGGATGAGTTAAGGGTGAGATTTTCACCGAGCGTGTTGTAACGAACACGACACGACAACGCATCTGCTCCCTGCAACACGTAAAGACGTGCTTCCCGCACATCAACAAAGCAATGTAGTTTACGAATTTAAGTGTCACTGTGATTGTGGCTTCGTGGGAAGAACGTCAAAGCGCTTGCAGGAACGCATAAATCAGCACGTCCCTAGATTCATTAGAACACGCTCGGTGAAAAGCTGACCCTTAACCCTTTTGAAATCTTATGCTATTGTCAACTTTCCCAAGAATTTGAATCGGTTCACTAAAATTTCGATCAAGTCACATATATACGCTCAATCAAGGCGTGCCTGGTATCGTAGTAACAAGAAGGTTGCCCTCTAGCGCATTACGCCTTCGAAACAGCTACCCGCAAGAGGTATCATATCATCATGGGCTGCTGAACGCGAGAAGAGTTTGTTTTGATAAGCAGCTATGTTCTTATACCCTGGTGTAAACCCTGATATCCCCGTACTGCGTTCTCGATCATGTTGCCACGTCGAAGGTAGTGATATTCTCTTTTCAACAAAACATCAATGAATGATCTAGCGTTATTTATCTCGTTATAACGTGGGAAATGCCTGTCAGAATCGCTATAGGCGCACTTGTGGTCGTGCGATGCCGGCTAATCAAGGCTGAGTGAACAATGCTTGCGATAATGATTACACGATGCATCGGCTCTCCAAACAATGACACACTATTGTGACTCTCTGTATCTAAGCTATTTACGTGCCAACCGTCTTGTGTAAAATCGTTGATATTAGAAAATATATGCAACTTATACCTATAAACCTGGTATCATATGAATGAAAAGATTGCTAGCTTTCCCTACAAACCAAAATGAGGCCGCTAGGACGTACATAAATGAAGATATTAACAGATGAAGTTGTCCAAAGCCACCAGTGGCCCCTGACTTTAAAAGGGTTCTCATCAGCTCAATATTGATGCGGAACAATCAAAGGCCATAAATTCTGCAATTGGCAAACACTTGTTGGATAATCCTTAGACGTGTCAAAACTACTTCAAGTGAAAGACGAAATGAAAGTCTGAGAATTACTAAAAGTCAGCAAATAGCAAAGTATATTTTGTCGGGGGGAGGGTATGGTCGCATACTTTCAACAGTTAGTCGGGAGGGGCTACATACGCAATCGCAAGATGTATCGCCGCAGCCAACGCAAAATGACTATAATAATTCCACCCATGGGTAGAATCTTCCAAAAAATATATTAAGCTACCGTGATTCAGAGGGTATTTCACACGTTTCTTATGACGATTTAACTCATGATAGTGGTGCAATATTATCCCTGAACTACTTTCTACTTCACAAAAACTAAACTGCAAACGTAATTAGTTCATCCAGAATAGTGTTCCGGTAGATGTTGAAGTAGTTGTAAAACATTATCACTTCAGTAAGTACTGCAAGTAGCCAAAATCTACTTTAATACCTCGAAAAAGTAGAAATATTCAACATATATGATATCTCCAAAACGTGATGTGATAGAGCAGAAATATCGTCAGATTCGTATTCAGCACCCACAAATTGGGTGTAGTTGACCCATATAAGTCCTGGCGCAAAAATCGCGTATACCAGTGTAACCTATAACACGTCTTATTCGCATCTCCGTCGCCACTGATGACTGATCTTCTTCTCCATTTAGACAACGATTAGGCATATAGATACAAACATATTTCTGTTTAGAGATGTTTTGTTGCAGTTCGTGGATATTATAATTATTCCAAGGGTGTAGAGAGGCGTTCCTTCTGGCGACAGAGAATAGGCTTTCGCAGCTTTATGATCGTAGACTCCAGGGCCTTCTAATGAAAAAGAGAACGGAAACGAGCAACTATAGAAAATAGACTGTCGTTGTAATGATTAGCACATTCTGAATGTGATAAGAGATGCTGTCCAATAGCAGAATTACAAACAGTAAATTGATCATAATCACGCATAGCGTCAAAAGACTGCGATGGCGGAGTTGTAGAAACATTAGATATTCTAATTTGCCGTCGGACATACTGGCGAATTCTTTGCGGCAAGCGCTGAGACGTGCGACCTACATACCGACTATCACATCGGCACTTGTATTCAGAAATTATGTTGCTTTGATTTGTCGCAGGTAGCACATCGTTTTGCGTTGCAGGCATCAGAGATTTCGTCGTGAATATTATCTGCGGTTCTACTTGTGAAAAACAATGCCGCACTATAGTTGCTCGGGGCCGTTCTATTTTTCATTTGAAGGTCCTGGAGTCTACGATCATAAAGCTGCGAAAGCCGATTCTCTGTTGCCTGAAGTAACGCCTCTACACTCTTGGAATATTTCATTAATGATGTGTGTTGTTGCTTTCGGTTATTTATAACCGAATATGTATTCGTTAACGTTTGTTTTGTATCGTCACTACCGTATCTTGTCTGTCTACTACAGGTGTTTATTTTGATATTTTTGCATCACAGACAAAATAGTTACTACATTTCGAATTTGATTCACCCTATACTACTGCCGTTCGATAGCGATGAGAATCAGTCGAAAAGCTTTTAACGAATAAATTAACAATTGTTTCGCGTTATTCTGAAGTTCTGTACCCCAAATGGCTTGTTCAAATGTTCAACCCAGTTGGGGTCTCTTTAACTGCCACCCACCTCGACCTAGTGCCCGATGTTGCAGTCTTCTTCGATGTTATTCTTTCTTCGTTAGTTTGTTAGTTGGTTGGTTGGTTTGCTGGCTGGCTGTCTGGCTGGCTGTTTGGTTGGTTGATTGCATGAAAAATCGAAAAAACTTGAAAAGGTTTCATGAAAAATCTAAAAAGTTGCAAAAATTTGCATGAAAAAATGGAGAAAAGTTGCAATATAAGAATCCTTCAAACATCTTAAAACACCATACTACATAACTTTTGAGGATTTAGGAAGCTGTCGGAAGTTGTAAAAAAAGTTGCAAAAGTTGTAAAAACTTGCCCTACTGTTGTTTGTGGGATTCATGGTGTTTGTCGACTACTATGGTAATTTACACTAGACCAAGTTACATAATTTTTATTCTGTAGCTGCCTACTTGTAGCACGGCCTACTTCTAGGATTTTATAGGACGCCGCTCACGCGGGTGAGATGGCGTGGATTCGGTGGAGTAGCCTAGATAAACCTCCAACACTTAAGCAGGAATTCTGGAGTCGACCTCGGTCGGACTCGAACCCGCAACCCATTGGTGTCGCAGCTGTCTTGCCCTACTGATCACTGTGTTAACGAATTAAGCGGGAATTGTCCTAATAATTGTCTGTGTATTGTCACGAGCAATTTTTAGTTTCCTTCATTTTCCGAATAAAGTGGTTTTCCGCGTTATCCTGACCGAATTAAACGGACTCGACTGTATTTGTGCATACAAATTATAATATGCAGTATACACGATTATAATATGCAGTATACACGATTATAATATGCAGTATACACGATAAAATCTCTCTCTATATATATACAAAAGTAACATATTCGACATTTGTTAAAACGGGGTGTAACTGGTTAAGTAAATGCATCACCACGACAAATTGTGACAATAAGACACAATAAATTTACATTCTACCGTGGACAGAAGCAATCAAGCCATAATGAGCGGTGAAGGGGCATTTACCCACGGCCAAACAATTACATTGATATCACAAATGAAAATAGTCAAAATTGCCATCCTAAATTGAAAATATTTAAAGATTAAAGCACAAGCAAGTTACACCGTTGAAGCATAACATGGGAGTATAGTCTTACAACAAAGTCCCGTTAGCAGATAGTTCCAGTATAGGGAAACACTATATCCAAACTGCACATCGTCAAAAATCCGAAATGAATAGGCCTTTACTGGATTACTGACCGACTGACTGTGTTTTACGTTGGACATAATTAAATTCGATTTCCGGAGGTTGTCAGTAATCAGGTACTTCTACTTTTTGAAGTACTCCAAGTAGGTTTTTGCACAACTTCCTCAAATGGTTATCATTTTAGAATACTGCTACTTCTATTTTATATTTTTCAGTTTTTTTATATGCAAACTAGGCCTACAGTGCTTGCTTTTTACCTACTTGGAAATCGGTAAATCTACTTTTACTTCAGTAGAAATTTACGTCGCTACTTCAACCTGCGTACTTGAGTAGCAACGATGACTACTTTGACCTCACTTGTCCATTTCTTCATGTTCCAGAACAGATTTACAGATTTTAGCTACATGTCGGGCTATTTTTATGCGACTTTGGACTATAGGCCTACATCAGGCAGTATCAATATCGGATATTGATTTGAAATTTAACATGATAATGCCAGATCAATTTAGCATTAAAATTGTAACTGGGATTGAACGTTGATATCATGTATAAATGTGTTAATATCCAATCCGCCCATCTCTAATGTTTCAGTGCAATTTCGGTTGGTGACCAAAATGCTCAAAAGAATGTCATTGTGTTGTCCGGCCGGGATTCGTAGTCTTATTGGCTTTGCTTGCAATTTCGTACCTGAACAGTATAGTAATATTGAAATGAACCCGCATATTTTCCGCTGACACTCGTCAGAGGTAATCGCCAGCAACTGAGACAATTTGGTAACTGAGAAAATACGAGAAATTGTTGCGGACGGAGATGCTGGTCACGAAATGAATTGACAGTGTATGCGAACCGTCATGATCGACGCGTCCACCGTTCAGTTCTGCTATAATATACAATGTTCAATTGTGCATGAAATAACGCTAGTTATTTGGGTAAAAATTTGTGTTTTGGTGAAGTAACGTCTAAGATATTCAAAACACAATTGACGCCTAAAAGGAAGGAACAATATATCACTAAATTTGTATAAAAAATCTGCCGACAAAACCTGGTACCGGAGATCACCATGTAACAAGCAATTATGCCAATTGCTCGCCCATAGACATATGGAAATTAGCCATCGAGATCTATGTGCATTTACGACGGAAACAAGATTGAAAAATCTGATAACGCAGGAAAATGAAATGCGTAAATCAAATACACCAAAGTACTTATTTAATTAGGAATTGTTCTGCTAAATTGCGTCCACATATTTATTCTTCCAATTCATCTCACAAGGACATTGGCACGAGATATCCGTGGTCGGGAGCACCATCTGACGCCCCTTGAGATGCATAGAGTTGCAGGTCGGGGACTGGGAGATTAGAATCGTTCGTATTTTAACACGATTGTCATACTTCAATATATAGATAAGTATCATTCATATATATGCACAAAAGTATCATCCATTTAATGAGCTATGTGGCACTTATTCTCACAGATTTTTTTCCTGCAATGACGAAGAGACTGAGGAAGGACAATATATATGTTTACTGGTATCAAGGATGTCTTTCAATAAAAGGTAATTCATTTTCTGTTCAATTGGAACGTTACAGTCTATATTCGCAACCGTGATTGCGAGAGTCACCGTAGGCGGTGTCGGCTGTATCTATTAACAAAAGCACACAACGCTGTAGCAAATTATGTCTCAATTTTCGGGTATGGATCAGCTTCCAAACCAATGCACAACATTTTCTAAAATCGAAAACAGATACATCTACAGCCAGATTGTACACCGCCTCGTAAGTACTATTTCCCAGAACGTAAAATCTTGACGACCCTAGCAACGTCTCGAAAAGAGGGGCTTTTTGGGTCGACTTCTCCCACAGAGAGCCGTGTACGCGAGATAATTCCTTGCATTTCCGCAAATGATGGAGTGGCTGCTCCCGTTTTCTTTCGACCATGATGGTTAGTACGCACACGAGAAAGAACTTTGTCTTTACCTCATTGTAAGCGCAATTGACATACTGAAGCATCTTCCAAGCATTTTTGGCACTTTCGCGAAATTTAAAATTTGTGTAATCTGATACAGAAGCTTTGAATGAATCGTCAACGAAAGAAGTACATAGAAAAATGCGTCTGCACGTATCTTTCTGCTCCGCTATAATCGGTCGATTTATCAACGACCGCGCAGAGAATTCCTTGAGACAAGCGAAAATGAATGGCTGGAGTAAAATAGCCTTCTTTGTATCATCTGATGTGGAGTCGAGCAGTTTTATAAATAAACTGTGATCACTCGCTCTGATATTTTCGCACAATGCCATAAGCACTATACCCTCAGTAAATTTTACCATCATACCCACGTATTTGCCTGGCACTGCTTTGTAACGAAGAGTTTTCTTCATGCTATATTCAATCAACATCAACATATCACCGTACGATACTGACGAGAGTATCTGCAACGCGTGATGGAATTTCACCTCTACTTCCTTCATAACCAGAGGCCTTGTGTAATCGGATTTTACGAAAGTGAAATTTGCATGTTTTCCGGTATTCCGAATCATGCCATAGTCGTATTTATAATGTGCTGATGAATTGACACTCGTCTCAAGATCATTCATCGGTTTACTATCGTTTGCCGTCCGTTTGTCCGCCATATTGATGATCGATCGGTAGAATTCCAAAGCATGGTCACCTCCATAGTTATCAATCAAAATTTTGCAGATACATGACACTATCTTCCGGTATTGGAGTGGCTTAAGACGGTGAGTGTTTGAATTGACATGCCGCCCAATCACTTTCAAAAATAACAGTTGCCATATCGGGTCGTGTTCCTTCGGTCCACATAATATTTGAGCCTTTACCATACCAAGGACATACAATGTTTTTGTGTAACAAGTTAGGTTGGGTCGCCCGGATGCAGCTGCTTCGAAATATTC
>ATSW01048031.1:0-12358 GCA_000444245.1 Botryllus schlosseri | reverse complement strand
GTATATGCCGCAAAAACATCAAGGACAAAAATAAACTACGTCCTTTCCTTCCTTCCTTTATTTTATTCCATTTTTTCTCTGCAATACTGCATTCGTCAATAGTTACATATCATTTATGTCTCAACCGCACACTACTATTTTACGCTGCTCACCGCTAAACGGATCGGTTTCTATCTATGTTACTATGTCGGTAATGGCCATTAGGTTTGGAATTTGACTCCGTTTCTTTTCCTTCACCTTGCCCAGTAGCTCTTAATAAGAGACACTTTAAAAGTCATACAGTTAATGAACTTTCTTATGCACGTACTATTGAAAGTTTATTATTCAAATTCCGCGGTGCACATCGGCAATTCGAGTTATCTTTGTGTTGTTACTCGTTCAGCACCGATACAGGAAACTATCATGCATCTCGAAAACGAATTCAAACAGATAGGAGATTCCAGTTTCGGCTCGCTCGATTTTGATGAGCGCAACAAATACGAAGAGGTGCCGTATTTTCGGAGGGATTTTATAATTTCCGCAAATTTCACCGTAACGTTTTAAAATCGAAGGAAATCCGGGCTTTGCGGCGGCAACTGATGTCGATCTCGCCGCGCGGCAGTTCCGATTCGTTGGACCGGCCCGACCCAGCCGACGCGTCTCTTTCAGAGAGTAGCTTGCAGTATAAGAACTGGAAGAATCAAAGGTGACCATTGCAGTGTTGTTCAATCTGTGTGTATTGCATTAGTTGTCGAGATTCAGTAGTGTTCAGGAAGTCGAATTTGTTATATTTGACTCTGTGGGAAGGCCGCTGCTGGATATCGGACTCTGCGGATGTCCCGCAGAGTCAAATAATACAGATTTGACTTCCTGATACCGCCAAACTTAGCAAGTCATATACTTGCAGACTGCGACATTCAGTGGTACCAGTACACAATCGGTTGTGTATTTGTGACTTCGTCTATTTCTGTTTCATATTGCTAAGTGAAACTACTTACTTTTGGTGTTTTAGATTGTGTGAAGTAAAAAATAGGGCTTCAGTGGACTTGTGTGCCGTTTTATGACTGAAATTTTCGTAAATAATTGTGCGATGTAGTGCCGTACTATAATTGTTCGGGTTCCGCATGTTTGTTTTTTGTAGGAATACTGAATTTCACGCTGGGATAGCGCGCCTGCGACAGGACCTCCTGCGAGCGCAAGCAGCCGCACAAGAGGCAAACTGTCTGTCGGAGGAAATGGACAAACGGACGGAATTCGTGGTCAGTCTTCAGATCCCTGCGCACAACCTGACTCCAAATAGAAAAGTAAGATACGTCAAAAGTTTGAAATTTTCAGTTTTCGTTAAAGATGGAAGATAATAGTCACTTACCTCACCATATCACGGCGCTTTTGCCATACTGTTTTTGCATGACATTCCGTCATAAATCTTAACCCTGTGGACGCTGTTTCGCGTAGCAATTTTAACAAACACTCCCTGTTTACGCAGAGAGGTAACCTGCTGTGCGAGCCTGCGATTCGTGTAATAAACAAAGGCCAAGACTGTCAAATATGGAGCGTGGAGAAATTGGAGAATCGGCTGGCCGACATGCGGGAAGCCTATGTCGATTTCAAAGATAACGGTGACGAGGTGCGGGACAATATTCGCCTTGGCAGTTAGATTGCCGGTTCATCACGAGTGTATTTTTTTCAAAACTAGCCGCTCCAACTTTGTGTATTGCATGTGGTGGCATGATATGGTCTGAACCGTGTTGTGAATAACTACCAAACTTTCTAATGCGTCTCCAATCTCCATAACTTGTAAAAATAATACCTTAAACGACGTGAGTTTGAAACAATTTTTCATATTTCGCGATACAGATGTGGGTTGTGATTTTGCTAGTAAAACCAATGCGAATTTATGCATATGACTTGAAAACAAACTATTAAAGCACTCGGAAAAAATGAGCGGTCCTAAAGTTTGCGTCTCTTTTTCAGAAGGAAGTCACCGACTACGACCCCTTTGTGGAAAAGGAGAGAAACCAGCTGCTGATCGGCGTCGCCAACGTCTTTCTCTCCTGCATCCTTCAGAACCACCCGTTCCGCTATCCCGTTCCCATCATCGATCAACACGGTCAAGTGAGTTCTTTGTTGAACATCTCAATCGTACACGGTGGTATTTTACTAGGAAAAATTGTAGTTTGCCACTGGCTTGATATTATTGCGTCGTTTCCAGAGGTGGCGGAAGTGTTCAGCATTGGTGCTAGAGGAAGTAGGTGTAGTTACGTATGTCTTTAGTCAATTACAAACGGAATTTGCCGTTTACGAGTTATATACCAATGCTACAACTAATTGAAATTTAAGATTTCAAATCATAGTATTTACAGTGGGTCGATCTATAATAAATAAGAATATGCCATCGTAAATACTATTTTTCCGAATCCGAAATTTTGTACACCTAATAACTTTGCTTCTACTGGTTTGAATTGAGCCGAAATTTGAATTTTTTTTTGTCTTCTAGCAATGCCTCTATAGGTCAAGTAGCCAGTACAATTTGAAAAACAATAAGTTATTTTCGAACAGCCCTAAGGTACAACCTACACGAGTACCTCAAAACAAGGAGCCGTTAAAGTGACGAAAACCTATCCCAATACTACTTACTACTTTAAAAAACCCAAAATGGAAAAAGTTCGTAATTTTACCTAAAAAACCTGTCAAGTAGAAGTGAATGTAGTCTAAAAAGAAGCACCTGAGTAGATAGAAGAAGCAGACAAAATCTACGTAGCAGTGGGGAAGTAGTCAACCTTCAAGATTACCGACATATTGACCTCGCCTACCGACGCATGCTGGATTTATTTTCGTCGCTTCCTTGTACGTTATCTTTTCTTAAATCCAGTATGCGTGCCTCTTATTTACACGCTGTTGGCCAAGGTAGGTGTCTGATTAAAAGACTACTCCCAGTCGTTACGGCACCTTCCTATCTTTTCATATTGTGATCTTGTGGTGTAATGATTTTATAAAAAGTATTAATAAAATGATAATGATGAAGTATGCCTACCTCATTACTGACCACGTCTGCCTTGTTTGGCAGGTCGCCGGTAAGCTTGTGGTCGAAATACGTCGTATATCGGGAACTACACACTGCGAGATGTCCATGAAAAATGGCGCTCTTGACGTCACCCGCGATGACTGCTCCGCGTCGGATATCTCCAGCTCCGGAAGCAGCGGCATAGGCTCCAGCATGTCTACCGACGTTTTGGGCAGCGCCACGACAGGTATGGACAATTTCGCGACACGATTTTGGCTCAGCGGCGTGGCCAACATGAATTTGTGTCTAGGAACGCCGATGTCTCCGGACACGAACGACGATTTGGCCGTGAACATTTCGTCTTGTTCCACACCCGCAGAATCCTTGCAGCAAGGTGGCCGCGCAAGCTCGCAAATGACTTGCAGGTTGGTGCGATCCTGCGATTGGTGGCGCGGTTAAAGGGGCACTGAGCTCTCAATAGGAGGTGGTTTCAAATTAAACTTGAAAGTGTCAAAAAAAATCATAGCAACCTTTATCCTCGGCCACCGTATTCGGACTGCGGCCATGTGTCATTTCTCTGAAGCTTTGTAAAATTTCTGTCACAAAGTTCTTCACTGTTGCATTTGACACAATTAAGCAGTCACCCAGAGAACAAATTTCAGATATAAGTTTTAAATAGCGGTCAGCCAATATCAAGGGTTGAGAAGCGATGACGTGTGATCTCGATTGCATTCATATTTGAAAACAGGGAATGTGGTGTCGGCAATGTTTGTGTTCGAGTCTCCGTAAAGCCCAAAGGCCCCATACCCATATTTTTGGTATCGCTGAAAAGGCAACATATTTACGACCGCATAGCGCCATCTGGCAGAGTCATTTTTCCAAGTTCGCGATTACGTCGTAATGAACCCTATTTAACTACATATTTGGTAAGCAGGATCTGAGCTTTCCAGAAAATAGTATGTGGTATTTGAGAATTTTTGTACCATCATGGCGCTTCTGAGCGAAAAACAATAGCTTCACCTATTGATTTCGATGTGTTTCGCCTAAAACGATGTGCTTTATCTTTCAGAGTCACCATCGTCGAGGCCCAGGGTCTGTCTCCTGCTCTGTCCCATTTCGTGCAATGCCAGTATTTATTTATCGACTGCCCCGACACGGTGTTGGTGCCGCCGGACTTGAGTCCCGACGAGTTATCGCCGAAAAACAGGTGAGGAGAACCTGTATGTTGTAGCGACACGCAGTCGCAGTAGATGGCTAATGGGTGATATTTTGAAAAATTATGTGACTGAGACTGTCGCCGACGCTAAAATTTGAAGGCAACGATTTCAATCACAGAATTTTTCGAAATAAAAGGCCAGAAAGGCACTCTATTGAGTAATTTCAAAAATAGATTTGGTCAAAGGGTTGCATATCTTTTAGTATCAGAGATAAATACTATGGTGTAATTTTTGAAAATATATTTAGTACACAATCCAAAATGTAAAAACTGAATAGCTTAATCTCAAGTCGAAACATCCTCCTCAGCAGGTCGACGCTGAACATCAAGTTCAACCACACCATGGAGTTTACATGCAACGTAACGGAGGACTTAATCGATCGGATAAATTCCGGCTCGTCGCTGGCGATCGAAGTGTGGGGGCATCGCGACCGGTACAGCAAATTGGAATCTGGGGAGAAGAGATCGGACGACGAAGCTATGCGGTTCAGGTCGTCCAGTCTGCTGTCGGAGAAAAGGAAATCGCTCACAGAACGGTGAGAATAATGTTTTGATGTGTGTGAATTGCGGTCTCGGGTACATTTAGGAGTTATGTAAAGTCCAGTTCGGTCTGTCTGAGGGAGTCTTTAAAGGAAGTGGTCCAAGTAGTCAGTCGTTGTTGCTACACAAGTAGAAGTGGAAGGATCCAGGTTTGTGACCAAGTCGCAAAGTTCCGAGTCACAAGTCAATCTCACTTTCATAATTTCAACTCGAGTTAAAACGAGTCATTTTCAAGTCACCACCGAGTCAAGTCCGAGTCATCGCGTTTTGACTCGAGTCCGAGTCCAAGTAATTATCAACTCTGCTCGAGTGATATAACTAGAGGTTGACCGATATTGATTTTTACAGGCCGATACCGATACCGATATATCTGCCACTCACAAGGCCGATACCGATATCATAGGCCGATATTAATATGGACTAAGCAGAGAACAATTTCACCAAAAAGATTATATATTAGGCAAGATGGCACTTGTTCATGCCACAGAAAGCTGAACAACAAACGAAAAAACTGAAATTGAAAAGAATTATCTCTTTTTTTTCGATGAAATTTGGGATAACCCAAAAAGCAAAATATGATACATAATTGCAGATCAGTTCAGAAAAGATAGATTGTAATGCAGTAAGCATAGTTTCTCTGCATGCTCACCCAGCTAAACTCGTCCTGCAAGGGTAAATCTGTCATATATCGCCCTTTGCGTCGTCAATTTCTTGAGATTGAAAACACGGAGCATTGAATTTCCGAAATGTTTTTTAAATATCAAATATCGGCCTTCATAGGCCGATATCGATAATCGGGAAAGCTCTAAATATCGGCCTCGATAATCGGCCATGTCGATAATCGGTCGACCTCTAGATATAACCGCTCACATTTATAACATATTAATTTTCCTCGGTTCTAACAGTTTCTGACCATATTTTCCAAGTATCGGGACTGATACACGAAGTGCCAATAATGTGGAAACTTTTCTATTCTTCGAAATTACAATGAGATGTCGGTCTTGTCCGTCATAGTCTCGAGTCATATGACTTGGTTCGAGTCGTGCACAATGAATCGGGTACAAGTCGAGTCATTTCAACCCTGGAAGGATCGCAACAAATTTTTACTCAATTAATAGTAGAATTAGTGATTTCTAAGACTTGTTGTAGAGGAAATAAAAAATAAACAGTCTGATAAGCACTCGAGCAGGTAGTTGCAAAATGCAGATTTGTTGAAGGGTTCGCGTACTTTTGGCTTCAAACGTAGATTTGGTGTTGGTTTTATGAAATTTGATAAGTTGGCCATGATTTGTACATCCAAAACAGGTAGCTGTATGGCGCTTGCGAACTTGTTGTTAGTGCACACAAACGCTGCGTTAGCTCAGACTCTGAATCATGTAAGCATACAAAACGATTTTCGATGCGACCTTTTCTGTCGCGAGTCTTCATTAATATTTCAATGATTGTCGCGTCTAGGTGGAGCGAAGTAACAAAGAAAATCCAGTTGGAAGCGTCGATACTCGAGCTCGGAGAAGAAGCGCAATTCGTACCCGTCGAAGTCGCGGCGAAACCTGACGTTTCGAGTCGGGGAATTTTCCAGCTGAAGCAGGTGAAATATATCAATAAAAAGAAACCAGACTGCAAAAAGATACATGAGAAATTGTTTGTTTTGGTTGCAATACTAGATATACACAGTATTCAACAACCAAATCTAATATTATCCTTAGTATGCTATGAGTATTGAGTACGGAACATACATAATGTCACTAAATATATAAAAATACATGAAAAAGCAACAGCGCAAATTAATCAATACTCATCCAAGAATCCAAGATATATTCTTAATGCCGGTTTATAATGGCGAGTGGCGTATCATGTTAGCAATTTTGCAGTGCCAAAAGCCCTACTGATCCCCGATTTGTCATGACAGGGCCAGTCTAGACGCATTCAAATCACAGTCAAGACCATACCCGATTCCGGGACCCTGCCTCTGCTAATCGAGGGCGTTCAGCGTGTGTACGCGGGCAGCGTGCAATCCGGAAAGGACATATCCGACGGGTGAGAAGGTTTTACTGAAGTCGAGTTTTTGACATTCGATGAAATGACGGTTTCGTTTTACAGCAATATTGACAGTTACCAAGACAAAGACCTGTTGGATTTGCGAGAGTGCTGGCTCGGGATCTTGGAACGACGGAAGCAGTATTTAGATGACGAAATGAAAAGATTGGCGAATAAAGGTGCGTGGCTTTTTCATTCTGGCGGAAGTGTGTGGGGGAGAAATGTAGTGTTAGTTTAAGTTCATGCCGACGTAAAGTGTAATTACCGTTCACAATGGGAAAATAATGCCTGTCTAGAGGTGGTCACAGTAGCCAACGTTGGTACTCAAGTAGAATCAGTGCCCTGAATTTCTACTCAATTGCAAGTAGAAGTAAGTAACTATATCCAAAACATGTCAAAACTACTTGAAGTGGAGGTATAAAATAAAGATCTGAAAGTACCCATGTTGTTTGAATAAGTAGATTTGATCGATGGGTTGCATAATGCATATGCATACTTTAGCGGTTAATCGCTACTTTCAAATAGCAGGCATATTACGGAGACTAACACAAAGTGACACTGAAAATCGGTGCAATTTTCAAAAACATATTCAGCTATCGTGACACAGTCTGTTTCGCCAGTTTTTATGACACTTTTTCTCATATAAGTTATCCAATCATCCCTAATCTACTTTCCACTGTACAAAATCCAGAGTTTAAAAAGCAAGTGGTTTTGCCTTATTGATCTGTGAAGCAGCAGTGGCCGTAATCTCAAAACGTAACTTAACGTCTGAACAGGCCCGTTAGCAGTGGATGGCGTTCTATTCGCACGCAACAAATTACGATTATGTCTCTTTCACAGTTAATAAGAATCTCTTGGAGCAAGAACGCGAATCGCGCCTGTTCGATCAGTGGCTGAATCTGACCGAAGAGCGCGGGGCGCTGGCCAACCCCCAGCCGGGCATTCCTGGCGCGCCCGCCACTTGGCAGCCGTCTGATCTGATGGAGATGCACGTGCCTATTCTGTTTTTGGATACGGGAAGTGAGTTGTTTTGTTTATTGCACACACAAAATATGTCGGCGCACGCTGGCTTTTTAGGGGTCGATCCTATTCATAGTCGCACGATACACATGCTAGTCAAAACTCTGTAGTATTTTCAGTACATACCTACTGACATAATCGAGGAATTTAATAAGAGGCAATTTGCCATTCTACTCTGTAGTTGTGCAGTAAGCATGTGAAACTTGATCGTCGCTGTAGAGATGTTCAGAACCTCTATAGCAGGGGTCACCAACACGCGGCCCGCGAGGTCATATTTTGCGGCCCGCGACGTGATTTGAGATTTCGGAAGAAAGCTAAGAAAACATTTTTGAAATGCTGAAATTGACGCGTAATGGCTCAAACACTGCCTAGACAGAGACGCTTCGAAAACGGCTTAGGGAAGTGGTTCAAAAACTGGGGTGCGCTCCCCAATTGTGGGAGCGTAAAAGCATCTGAAAAACGCGGAGCTGTGGCCAACTAAGAATTTTTTCGCGCTCCGCGCGATTTACCTCGCATTCATAGTTATAGACGTTGCTCTGTGTATAATCAGGAATTCATATAGAATTCTCTCATCAACATTCATAACCTTCCATGCCATCAAACTATCCGTTGGGATTGTTAGCATTATTGATGCATTTTGTGATATGACGATAGGAGGAGGGGATTTTTCAGTATCATAAAGGGGCATGTCAAAAAAGGTTTGAAAACACTAGCTTAGGGCTTCACCACAAGATCAAGCTTTAAGTGGAGATGGTCTTTCTGCTAGTACCGTATCTCGCTACCCCCAAAAAGCGTTTCCAGGTATCGTGCACAGCTCAGAGCTCAAAATAACATGAAATTGGTGACAGTGATCCTTTGTTGTATTTGTATTCCTTTAATAATAAAATATGACTTCTTCTGTGGTCACTATACCACACCCATCGCCTATATAAGGTAGCACAGCGTTGTACTGACGAAGAGTTTTAAAACGTGGTTGCCTACTTTATATCGATTTTGAAATCCTGCGGCCCGCGGCCGATACGAAATTTGAAAAGTGGCCCGCGACCCGTTTTGAGTTGGCGACCCCTGCTCTATAGGCTTCGCTGGCTAACGAACAATGAATAATTAAATAATTCTCTCTGCCAGACGAAGTCAGGGAAAACGAATTTGACATCGCAGCCAGGGGTCACGACAGCTACCTGACCGGGGAGTTACCAGGGTCTTACGTGGAACTGCCTATTATTCGAGCGACAGCCGACGAGGTAAGTCCGAGGGGGGGGGTATAGGGTTTCGAGAGCTTGTTTCGAAACCAGGTTTGCATTGTACATCACAGATGCATTCGCGACTGGACGCCGTCGTGTCTTGGGACTCTTCTTTGCACGACTCCGCATTTTTACATATGGTCACGCCTTCGAACGAGCAAATTTATGTGATTCTCAAGGTATCGTGATGTTTTTGCCAAAGGAGTTTTGTTGACCCGATATTTTCAATTGTATTAGCCCAAAATCGAACTTGCTAGTTGGTGTTCGTCTTGTGATGCTACAACACCCGCGCCATACTCCTGATTATATCGAGTCTTGTACTCTGATCTCATAATGCGATCGGTACTTCTCGACAGCCCGCTTTCCCCTAAATACCTGGAGATTCGAAATTCTTTTTCTTGTACTCTCGTGATGATGACCTCATTAGTAATTCTTGTGTTAACAAACCAGTTGAATTGGAATTAATTATCACAAAATATATTTGGGAAATGCGTCCCTGATGATAAATATAGTGTTGCTCAATCCTACAAATTATGCCACTATGTAATCGGAGTAACCGGTATCGGGTGTAGGCTACTTGTTACGCAGAAACGCTTAATGTAAATCGATGGCGCAGTAAAGAACTTCCAGTCACCAAAGCACTTCACTGTATCCCCGAGTGTCATATTGTACGAGGAAATTAGCCAGTAAGTCACCTAGGCATATTTTGGACAAAATCCCCATGGAGTCTATTTTTCACCAGGTGCATCTGCGCTTGAGCCACCCGCAAGAAATGGACGTCGTGGTCCGAAAGCGCATCTGTCTCTCAATCTACAAGCAACGGGGCTTCACGGCGCTGTTCCGGAGACGCGTGTCCGGACGGGTGGGTAGCTTTTGCCGTTCGCCTGCGGAAGGGCGATGGTCAATTGTAGTCTCGTTGCTTTTTGTAGAGCCCTGTCTCGTCTGGTGTGACGTACGAAGTGATATCAAGCGTGCCGTTGTCGTCGCAGGAAAACGAGGACCAGGAGTCGTTGGCCATCATGGCGGCATCTGGCGTGGAGAATAATGTGAGAATGTCGTCACGTGCTTTAGGGCCCTTCACACTGAGAGTTCTGTTTTATCGACGAAAAATGTAGTTTCGATATTTTCTTTCACTGTAGTTGCCTCAAAACTTTGGTTGTTTGTAAAACATATCGCGCGAAGCTACTTGTGTCTGTTGAAGTATAGATAACTAACCTACGGAAAGATACGCAACACCCGTCGTCACCCTTGCTTGCCCAGAGGTAATTAATGCTCGGCAATCTGAACGCAGTATAACTGATAATCCCATAGCTGACGACCCGAGCGCTCAAATTTGGTAAAGTTGATCTTATTTGAAAGCTACTGTCGCGCTGATTCTGAAAATATACATCGAAATTTCATCGAGGCAATGAAACGATGCCGAAATAGCCTTCAAAGTCAGAAAATCGGCAATGTTCTAAGCAATCGCAGCGACGCAGCACAATGAACATAACAATGGCCATTGCGTGCTTGCGACCGTTCAGAACAATGCCGATTTTCATACTTTGAGGTGTATTTCAAAGGGGTTCCATTGCCCTGATCAGATTTTACTGTATATTTTCGGAATCAGTGTGACAGTAGCTTTCAAACAAGATAAACTTTATTCAATTTGAGCGCTAGGATCATCAGCTATGGGATTAGCAATTCAGTTGCGTTCAGGTTGCTGAGCAGTCTGGGCAAGCGAGCGTGACGACGGGTGTTGCGTATCTATCCGTCGGTTAGTTATCTATAGTCACTGTAAAATAGTCGTGGTCGAAAAGCACAAATTTATTTTCCACGAATTGTGTCGCTGGCCTTGTTTCCCTTGTATCCTCAAAGAATAGGTTTTTGAACTTTCCAGGTCATTATTACCGTTATGACATTGTGATATGCGGTATTCTAATAGTCAACTCGGCAGAGATAAGAGCGGATTCGGATTTGAAAAAAAAAAACGTTGAGATTTGAGATCTAAATCCATGTTTATCACTGAGCTTTCACTGTCGTTTATTTCATCCATAGTTTTTTTTCTTCCTAATCTCTAATTTACTTCAATCTCAGGACAACGACGACGACACAGAGGACGTCCCATCGCGCGCCAAAAACCCGTTTGACCTCTACGTGACGCGTTCGATGAAAAGCGTCGACGACATATTGTCTCTGGACCGAATACGGCAGCAAGTAACGTTGCGCGAATTGATCCACAAATTTAAAAATAAGGTACGGCCGTCGAACTGTTCCACTTTGTTTTTGCACGCAGCTGCGTATGTGCGAGCGGTCCGCGGGTGAGATGCTTTGTAATTGATGTCGGTGTCGTTTTGGTGTGTGACTCCCAGCGATGATGACCGTGATAACACATCTAGTGCCGTTGTTGCCAGTGAATTCAGCGCTAGGTGAATTAGACACTTGGAGGTCCATAATCCAAACCTAGTCCTTCGCTAGCCCTAAATTCCAACCCAAAATCAATAATGCATCTATAGTAAGTTCCAAGTGTAGTATCCAGGGCTGTAACCAAGTCACAAGTCAATCTCATTTTCATAGTTTTGACTCGAGTCACTTTCAATTCACCACCGACTCGAGTCCGAGTCCAAGTCAGCTAGTAGAGGGTCGAGTCTGAGTCATTATGTTCGCTGTTTCGTTTTCAGTTCAGTCCCGTTCACCCCGCTTTTTTCAACTCTGCTCGAGTGATATAGATAATATAATGGCTCGCAGTCATAATATTGTAGTTTTTCTCAGTCTTAACAGTTTCTGGCCCTATTTTCCAATATCAGGACTGATAGAGGAAATACCAATAATATGGTACCTTTACTATTTCAAAGTTACAATGAAATGTCAGTCTTGGCCGTCCCCGTCTCGAGTCATATGACTTGGTTAGAGTCATTCACAATGACTCGAGTACAAGTCAAGTCAACACACAAATTGACTCCAGTCGAGTAATATTATGCATTTGAAAAAATGACTCGAGTCAAGACGAGTCACCAAAAATTGCGACTCGAGTCATTACAACCCTGTCGTAAACCACAATTCATATTCAATCACACATTGATTTTTGAATATATTAATACAGTATTGACAGATCGTTCTCATAATAATTCCGAGTGTTTAATTCACTGGTAAGCGGCGGTGTCGTCTATTAAAATTGCCTGTGCAGTTTGTTGTGGTCGTGTGCTGTGCAGAGCCGGTCAAAGTGGTCAGTCATGGTGGAGGTGGTCAGTAATGAAGTACTCCTTTCTTTTTTTGGAGTACTCAAGTAGCTTTTGCATGCTTGCACTACTTTCCCAAGTGGTTATATGTTTTTCGATTACT
>ATSW01047967.1:0-12800 GCA_000444245.1 Botryllus schlosseri | reverse complement strand
CGCGCCTGCGCGGTCCCTTGGAAAACAGTGCGCAACGACTGAAAAAAAAAACATCACTTCGGATTTTTGTGCGCAGCCTAGATTTTCTGTGCGCAGAGACCGTTTCAGCACTGCGCATTTGCGCACGTGCGCAGCTTAGAGGGAACATTGGCGACAACTGATGGTATACTTTAGGACTTCGGTATACCACACACGGTTAATGGGAAAATACACACTAAAACTATTACAAAGTTAACGAGAAACATACTGTACCAATACGATAAAAGATACAGACCGTTTGTCAAGAGTCGAAATCACACATTATTGCTTCAAGATCTTCTTCAAGGCATTCTATCGTATTGGTTAATGTTGGAATATATCAGACAAAGTAGGCAGGTTGCATCAGAAATAAATTAAGCTGAGACCTTCGTCGCTGTTACACGTGGATGTCATACACGCTACCTGAAATCGGGATCGCTCGAATTCTACGGACACTATCTAAATCAGTGGTTCCCAACCTGGGGGTAAATTACCCCCCGGGGGTAATTTGGCATTTTTGGGGGGGTAAAAAGGGGTCGGATTTTAAGTAAAAAAATAATTGTTGTATTCATTGTTTTCTTCGTACTTTTGTGAAAAAAAATATAAAAATTCAAAGGT
This sequence comes from Botryllus schlosseri, assembly GCA_000444245.1. NCBI lineage: Eukaryota > Metazoa > Chordata > Ascidiacea > Stolidobranchia > Styelidae > Botryllus > Botryllus schlosseri. Next base: position 12,164 of record ATSW01047967.1, on the reverse strand, counting down.
GACTTTCGTCAGTGGGTGTGCACAGCTTTTCCAAACTTCATAATGGCGCCGTCCTATCATAGCAATTTACAGCGTAGCTGGCATGGAGAGTTCCATCTGAATACGATCGATGTTGTGGTTTACAGCGACACCTATCGCTAGCGTAATACTTTTTAGCCGTCATTCAGATTTCAGAACAGAGATGTAAACATTAGCCGTACTAACGCTGTCTTCCGATACTTGTGGAGATCATTTCAATAGTTGCTAAATTAGGATATATAAAAGCAATGTTTTCTTCTGTGTGATGACTGCATCTATTCTGCTGAAGCAGATTCCGAGTGTACATTATTCCAACGAGTGGAACCTGCCTGATTTTTTACATTCTGTATATTTATATCCAGTTATTGCAAATACTCCAGAAAGAACATATTTACAGTGGCCATAATGTGACAACTTGATTGAACAGTGAGCAGTCCGAGCACTTATGTATGAACTACAGACTGACAATATGTGAACCAAGAATGAGTGCAAATTTTGCTGACCTAACTATAAAAGTTGAAATTCCAACTGCAACTCCATACGCTGACAGATCAGTGACATCATTTTTCCAAAAATAGTCAAGTAACTTCTTCTACGATGATATGCGGAGGCTTCTGTGTTATACCGTGTATTTATCGACGGTTGTGTAAATGCGCATTGCGCAACGACGTGAACTACCGTACTGGTATTGGGATACGCGTTACAGCACGGCTCATCTCCGCTCAGTGGCGTCACAATCATACGAAAAGTTAATCGGCGATTGTCGGCCGGCGACCCCATTGTGTGAAACAATGACGATTTAAGACTTTGAAGTCAATTTTCAGAGGGTTTCAGTTCCCGGGCCGGATTTCCACTTATGTTTTTGGAATCAGTGCGAAATTTGCTTTCGATTGATACCAGTTTCATTTACTTTTGTGCTCTGGTCCCAGCTGGAAGATTACCCAGAAACACACTAAAGCAGGTTGAAGCAGCAGCATCTGTACGCCACCACTGGAGGCAGTGCAAAACGCAACATTGCTTACGGAGTTTCCATGCCAGCTACGCTGTAAATTGCTATGGTCCTATACTTCTTGAAGTTGTTTTTTTTCCTCCGTGACTGCTCTCATAGCTCATAGGTCAGTTTATAATTGAGTTTGTTAGAGCTTTTATTCTTTGTGTGATAAAAGTTCCTTATTACCACATTACTTCACCTTAGCATTTGATGCACTCTAATCATCCGCTTTTTACGCTCCTCAGAAGAACTGTCATTATGCCGGGCAAGAAGCGACATTATGCAGAGGCGTTTTTGAATCACGGCTTTGTAAACACACCACAACTGAATGGTGACGATCGACCACAGTGTGTCATTTGTCTCAAAGTTTTGACCAACGAAAGCCTAAAGCCGTCAAAACTGAACGAGCACCTCATGAAGCGTCATCCGCTACTGGCCGGAAAGAGTCGAGGATACTTTGAGGGCAAATCGAAGCAACTTCGAGGCATTCAATTTGGATCAGGTGGCATGGCTTCGGAGAAGCTAACGGCCGCTGTTGAAGTTTCGTACGAGGTGGCATACCGAATTGCAAAAAGTTCCAAGAACCACACAATCGCAGAAGACCTTATTATGCCTTGTACCAAGTTGATCGTTTCCAAAATGTGTGGGGAAGATCAGGCCAAGAAGCTGGAAGGAGTATCAGTCTCGAACACCACAATTCGAAGAAGGGTTGATGATCTTGCAGCTGACATCCTTGCCCAAGTCGTTGCCGAAGTGAAGGCAAGTCCTCACAAAATGTTTTCTCTCCAGTTCGATGAATCCACGGATGTAAGCAGCTGCGCAGTTTTACTCGGATACGTTCGATACATTCACGAGTACTCTGTCAAGGAGGAATTTTTGCTTGCCAAGAACTTGAAGACAACAACGAAAGGAGAAGATATCTTCAACCTTGTGAACGATTTCTTGGGCATGCACGGTTTGGAGTGGAACAATGTGCAGCAAATCTCTGTTGACGGCTGTCCCGCTATGATGGGTGGAAACCGCGGTTTCAGGGGCTTTGTGCAGCGGGAAAACTCGGACATTCATGTGGATCATTGCGCACTGCACCGCTACTCGCTTGCGTCCAAATCTCTGCCGGAGAGCTTGAAAATAGTGTTCGACCAAGCAGTGAAGGTTGTAAACTTCATAAAAGCGAAGGAGTTGAACAGTCGTCTTTTCAAGGAACTGTGCAAGGAGATGGGGCAAAAATATGAGGCATTACTGTACCACACAGAGGTGCGATGGCTATCTCGTGGCAAAGTGATCACCCGTTTGTTTGAACTTCGTGAGGCTGTTGAGATTTTCTTGATAGAAAAGAAGTCGGGCTTGGCCGAATACTTTTCAGACCCCCATTGGATTGCCCAGCTTGGCTACCTGGCCGATATTTTTGTTGAGTTGAACAAAGGGAATCTGTCAATTCAAGGCAAGTGTGTGACTGTGATCCACTCGAAAGAAGCTGTAGCAGCATTTATCGCGAAGATGAAGTTGTGGATTAAGCGGGTCAACAGAGGTGTACTGGCACAGTTTCCAACGCTCGACATGTATCTCGAAGGCCTGGAGACAGAGAATGAACCCGACTTCACAGAGGCGTTGAAAGGGAACATAGCTGACCACTTGGGACAGCTAGTCGAGAAAATGGAAGAATATTTTCCGGATTTGGACACCACTAACATGGGATGGCTAACTGAACCGTTCAGGTGTCTTGACAGCCAAGTGGACGACGATGACTTTCCCGCCAAGGAGGAATTCATCGCCCTCAGAATGAGTGAGGCCTTGAAAATTGATTTCAAAGAAAAGAATTTGGATGCATTCTGGATAGAAAGACTTCAGGATGCACCAACATTGGCCACACGGGCATTGAATGTTCTCATCTCCTTTTCGACATCATATCGTTGCGAACAAGGATTTTCGACCATTGTAGGGTTGAAAACCAAAAAGCGGAATCGCCTGGATGTCGAAAACGACGCAAGAATTGCCCTCAGTACAACCAAACCCAGAATTGCAAAGCTAGTGGTAGATATGCAAGCTCAACCTTCGCACTGATTGAATATTATCTTTGTCATTCCACGACAGTTGTCTTGGTGTTTGCTATCCCTTGCTTGCATTTGTTCCTTGGCAACGAACGTCTGCAGCCTTTTTCCACTGATAAACCAATTTATTTCTCTTTCAAACTTGATGTCGCTTTTTCTCAGGTCGGTCTCTCCCTCAGGTAAAACTCCCATCCTGGACTGGACGATCGTTTTTGAGTGTTTAGTGATGAAACGTGGTTTTGATGGAAGAGGGGGGTAAAAACCTGTCTGGAAAGTCTGGTTTTGGGTAACGGGGAGAAAAAGGTTGGGAACCACTGATCTAAATGAAACGTATACTACATACTAAGCTATCCGGATAACCCTAACTAGTATACTGACAAACCGAGAGTCCGAGACGACTTCCTGTACCGATTAATATCCGTGCGCTTTTATATTGCTTTTACAAGTGCCGCATGGCGAGTTAGCGATCTGGAACAGACACACCTCCAGCTCACCCATTGACGATGCATGAAACTTTAGTCGGCATAACAATTTCAACATTCGTCAGATTATATGCTATGCATACTGGTGGAGACTGCAGACAAAGGCAAGGCGCACGGCTCACTACGCTTAGGCCACTACATTTTCTCCATCTGTCGGACCGATGCACTGAATCAATGACCCTTCGGACGCCCCCAATCACCGTACCCATAGGCGCCGAGGTATGGGGTGGCGGCGTGGCGCAGCTACTAACTATTTGCCATTAACTGATACCCGCGCGAATAATTGAATACGCAGAGCTTCGTCGGCGACGACGAATTAGTGCCCCAATAAATTGTAATCCGTGATTAGTACTCTGACAATCCAAGCAATCTCGTTTACGACGTCGATTTCGACACGCTTGCGCTGAGAAACACCATCTTCTCTCTCGACCAGACAAGCGAATTCACGTTCTCTTTCTCTTAATTAAATTGTATTTGCGCCCATATTCGTTTACAAAATAATTCTTGAGTTAGTTCCGTTCATGGTATTTTCGGGCATTTTAGGCTGAAAAGGAGGAAATTTCTTCAAAAGGGTGAACGTAGGGTAACCCCAACTAGTGACGACTGATGAGTAGAGCGATTTCACCTAACAAACGGATGATTTTAACCTAAAAAATCAACATTTTGACATTTTATGACTTTAAAAAACTTAATTTTGACAAAAACTTTGCCCTCATGTATGTCAATTATGTGTTTTCGCACATAACGTTAGAATTGTACTACTTATCTTCATTTCTGGTTGGAACTGTCTGTTCCCTTACGAATAAGGCCTGAAAATATTTTTACTTGAAACTGACAAATTTTTACATGAAAAAAACTTTAATTTAGCACAATGTGGACCTTTGAAGAGTTCTAGTATCACTGGTGAAGAATTGGAAAGAATATCGTATATCAACAATCGATATCAATAAACACAATGCTCTTTCCAACTCTCTACTAGTTGCTGCCGAATGTCAGCCGAAAATATTCGGGCTCATTTCAATATGAATATAGGCTACGTTTCTATTGTATATTGAAGTTCTGCACCTCCAAGAAGCTCTTTATTTGGCGGTCAAAAATGCCAATTGCATGTTAGAGACCAATTTCGAATAATTACGCCGAAAATAAATTCAGTCACCGCGATACATAGGCTATCTCGCTTGGTTATTACAATTTCACACCTATAAAGTAGTCGTCGTGGGTTCTCATGATCAAAGAGGTGCCGACCTCTAATCAGTAATCAGCTTATCAAATTTTGAGCTGGGCCATGGAACATTTTCAAATTGGAAATTGATTCGCGCCCATAAAACGTTGGAAACCACCGGATGTGTGGTGCTCATATAGCTCAGTGGTGCAGTGGGCACATGCATTAGGCTGATAAATAACACACTGTGCTGCGTTTGAAAATTAATTTTCAAAGGTCAAAGATGTTTTAACTGTTTTTGAATCAATTTTTCGCGCTGAACTCAAAAATGCCACCAGTTTTCCTCAATCAGGTCAAGTTTTTTCGACACGACATAGTTAATTATGCTAGCTTTTGGCCATTATTATTTACAGAGGAACTAATTTGAGTGGTAGCTTAATTATGGTCATGCATGTTGTCAATTTTTGCAAGATGGTATTTTTATTTGAATTCAGGGTTTTGCAATGACAGCCGTTTTAAATACTACTAAAATATATTAACAAAGTTGAAATAGGCACTTACAACTAACCAAGAAATCATAATTTTGTTCAATGGCGCTCAACCTAACAAAACCAATTGGCTCGCCCGAAGATGCATCATAATTTATAACTTGCTCTAAATTTTCGAAAACACCCCTTCATCAATTCTATACCGGTGAATCTGATCACACGGGATGAGAAAGGAGAAGTGTTTGATGGTAATATGTAAAACTACTAATATCAATGACGAAATTCATTAGTGAATCTGAAAAAATTTTAGCGCTTCGCGCAACTATGAGCACTTCCTTCCTTAACATTACCAGTGACCACTCGGGATCTTGGTGCGCATAGTAAGTAAGCCTATCAATAAATAGATTAGTCCGGAGTTCACCAGAAATACACATAGACACTTTAACTGTGGCATTTGGCGTCCAGCATGTTCATTACGACTATGCCCTGGAATGCGGCCGTGGGCTACATGAGTAGTCGAAATGCGGCCGTGAATGGCAAAAAGGTTGCCCCCCTGCACTACAGACACGTAAACACTTTTAACATCACAAATGTGTTTTAAATGCGAAATCCTTGCCAACATCAATGTGGGAAGTGGGAAATGAAAACGAAGTATTCAAAATAGCTTAACAAAGAAATAAGCGTTGTGCGGAACATGATAATAGATTAAACTGATGCTGATACTGATATTCCGACGATAAATACGATAACAATATATGATGTGAATGATTTATGCTGACAATAAATGTCGCTTCAAAGAGTTCCTTCTATGTGTGGAGTTATGTGGACCTCTCTTTAAGCACCAACGGTAATCTGCAAACATGTTTAAGTCCCTGTATCCTTGATCCCTTTCGTCCATCTGGCGAAAGTCTTGGTGGAATTTCCCTCCTTGTTATTCACTGTAATCATCACAGTTGAATAGAAGAGTAATCCTAATGAGAAGTCAGAAAGCGCATTTTCACAGACATCAGGGCTCCAGAGGATTGAAATCTTTCTAGCAGCCCTTTGACCTGTGCTTCATAATCAGAGCTTCTATGCTTTCTGAGGAAGTTTAAAATGACTACTCGAAAAGCTGCTAATGGTCATTTTCTACTGCACCCATGTGTGAAGTGAAACCTTCGTCTGTGACCAGTTCACAGATCTGTGGCCTATGCCCAAAGGTGATAATAATCCTGAAACGTCTTCACAGGGGTAGACCGGGGACAAATGTAACTAGGGGCAAATGTAACAATCGACCTCACCGCTAGTAGGATGGAGAAATCAGCTTGATATTTTAAGTGCGCATGCAGTAGTTATCTCTCCTATTATACCCGGAGTTACGTTGTGCTACGATGCGAAACCACGGAATAGTTTGCAAAAAACGAAATTTTTGAGTAAAGTTTTTCTGGTCTGGAATAATTTGTCTGGGCGAATAGTACCTCAAGTAGTTACAACGTAATATGTGTAGCTGGAACAATGTTACTAAAGTCTACCGTGGTGATGGATAGAATAGGACTTGAATCGCCGAGAAGGTACCATACTGAGACACTAATCATGGTCGAGCGTGTCAGGGGCAATCGTAACACTCTGTTACTTTTGCCCCGTTACAATATGTTATCAATTCTGAATGTCTTTGTTCATATGTTGGTATTACCATTTATCTACTGCAGAATAATCTTGCAACAGCCAGAAGTTCACCAGAACAGATACTGCCTTGCGATACTAATTCTAACATGATCATCTGTCGAAACGGCCATACAATAGTGGTGATGTGAATCTGACGGTTCGGTTACTTTCGTGATTCAACCACCCTTTCTCATGTTGATCGACTTTTGGTGTGTCGAACTTCAATAGTCATGTCTTAATTCTCGTCCTCTGACTTTGATCATGGTCCACTTACATTTTGATATTTGATGTGAACAATTTATGTTAATTTTCTACAGCACAGATAAATGTCATTATAGCTTTGACGCCACACAATGTTGCGTCCTCGTTCTACTATACTATCATCGACCCATTCAACCAAGATATGTTAGCCAGGTCGGTTTCACACCTTCGCAGGTGACCGAATGACCAACCCATTATGCTCGCTGAACAACAGAACCTTGGTAGAAGAGGCCGAATATGTGTAGGGAGATGATGGAATGAATGTGTCTCTTGTACATGTACACTCTAAGCTTGAACAAGACACGAAGGGTGATATTGCATTCAGATGCCATAAATGCGATGGGGCGTAGCCTGGAAGCGTTCAAACGTCTCTTCCTTTAGTTTCATGCAATATTACAATTTGTGCTTCCGTTTTCGTTGTTCATTCAGTTTATGTTTAGTTATAAATAACACTGTTACAATTGCCACGCAAGGGTGGTACGATTGCCCCTGGGTACGGGGCGATTGTAACATTTGAGCAGCGATTTTTGCGACCCAAAATTTCCATGATTGATTGTTGATTGAGTTCCAATTTAGTTTTCATATCAACTATCGAGTTGTTGGCTTCTTTATATAAAACTTTGGAAATGAAATTTCCACGAGAAGAACAAGTAATGTTGGAAAATACGAAAAGAGTTACAATTGTCCCCGGTCTCCCCTATACTATAGGGCAGTGGTTCTCAAACCTTTTTAGACTCTATTCCCTTTTTGATAGTGAAAAATTTCGCGCCCCCTTCTCGTGATATTACGAAATATTATAGAGAGAAATCAGATTGCTAGCAATCGCAACGGTCAGTTCGCTGGCAATGAAGGTTATGGCTATTAAGGAGAGAATTCTCAAATATGAAATTCGGACAATAGACAATAGATATACCATGAGCTGGACGTAAACCGCGCGAAGCGCGAAAAATGTCAGTTAACAGCGGCTTCGTGCCCCCCTTCAGATGCTTTTGCGTCTCCCACTTTGAGAACCATTGCTATAGGGAATGGTCTTCGTCATAATTGAAATATTTTCTAAACTTTTCATCAAAGCATCATTGCTAAATTCTCTTTATGACGTCACAAATCTCAATTGCATAACGCTGAAAACGACAGTTTTCGTAAATTCAAATGCAATTTGCCGAAAATCTACACCTGATCGAAGAAAATGGATACCAGTTTGGGATTCAGCATCGAAAAACACACTAAGAACCGTCAATACGTTAGTAACCTTAAAATCAACGCAGCACAGTGGTATACAGTGGCGGCTCGTGACAATATCGGGTGGTGGGGCAAGGGACTTTTTATCAAGATGACGTCACAATCGCGTTTTCCGACGTAAACAAGTAACTCAATGATGGTACGGTAACATGAATTTCCCGGCAACAGTGATTTTAACGTATGTGCCACGAGAGGTCCGCCGGTGAGCTGTGACTTGAAGTGTGGTAACTGCGTAAACGGCGTACGGAACAAAGATTCAACACGGTTCATCTTCGCACTAGACCTGACTAATTATATGCAAAAATGGAAATGACTATAACTCGAGAGATAGCGTAAGCCTAATTGGAAAGGTCAACGAGTTCGGCCAGATACCCAATTGTTATCTCATAGATTGGATCTGTCATATTGAATCCAAAACATCATTCTGAAGAACTAAAAATAGCAGCCTCGGAAATTCGGTCTCGGTACAGCATAGAAGATTTTGGCCTTGAAACTGAAGACTGTAACACGACACATACGGCTTTATTACTGTTTATAGGTCTACTGCGAAATCACCTTTGGAACATATATTATACCGAATAAATACGTGGATGAAAGCCTAAAAATTGGTACACTGTTGCATGACATCATCGAGAAGTGGCCTCATGGCCCTTTTCGGTCTGGCACACTGTCAAAATTAATGCGAACAGACCAACACCGAATTTTGCGTAAGATTTACTGAGGAATAGGCTGATCAAGTGATCAGCTGTTAGCCGCCATCGAAAACGCAATAGCTATCGCGCTTGACAGGGGGTTGTAAGCAAATGGCTTGACGGCCACAATTTCACGGTGAAATTGACATTGGAGAATATAATATCAAATAGTGGGGCGGTTTAGCCGAAATATTCAAAAGGATTGTGCATTTTGTGATACAAGCACCAAATTTGGCACACATGTATATTAACATGTTGCGAACATTTTCAGATATTGAGCCACTCGGAATTCTCTCTTTATGTCCGCCATATTGGATTTCAAAATGGCCGCCATTTGAAATCGACATTTGCGATTATCTCTGGGCCTAATGCTGCTATTGACTTTATTTTGGTATCTAAATGTATGTTGTTTGGGTCAAGGAATCCAATGGTAACAATCTGCAATGCGTATTTTTACCAATGTGCCACCATATTGGATTTGAAAATGGCGGCTTCACATTACATGGCCACATCACCACATCATAGACACTGACCCAGCAGCAATTACCGCAGCCCAGATACTGAAGTTCAACAGCGTAAAGCACAAGCGAACACGTGGCACCACATCATCCACTTGTGTCCGGCACAGTGTTGCACAGGAGACCCCACAACCAACAGTCCAACATACATCGGGATGATGTTGCATGCTCATACACGCAAGGAAGGAATTGGTCGACAGACTGTCACACCTTGCCCTAAGTATCTCTTATGATAGAGTGCTCCAGCTCTCAGCACACATGGGCAACAATGTCTGTCAACAGTTTCACAGAGAACAAGTGGTCTGCCCTCCGGAAATGCGTAGCGAAGTGTTCACAACTGCCGCTATAGATAACATAGATCACAATCCTAGTGCAACAACATCAAAAGACTCTTTCCATGGTACCGCAATCTCCCTCATAGAACATCCTTCTTACACTGGTGAAGGAGTAAATCGGAGTATCGTCGTTGATAGAGAAGCTGGGGATACAAGGTCTAAGACTGTCGCCCCTTTGCCGCACTATTATACTGATGTACCCACTGTCACTTGCAGCATCAAGAAGTCGCCTGTCCCAGCTGCTGGAGTTGCGTCATTGACCAGAGGAGACTTCAAACAGCACACTGATGAAGAATACCAATGGTTATGCAATGCAAAACAAGTCATGAAAGACAAAACTGGTACAGTAGACAATGAAAACACATCTTTGGCTGCATTTCATGTCAGCCGACAGCCACCGGATGCTAGAGTCATCTGCCCCACGTCGCTGCTTCCACTCTTCCTGGAAAGTGCCCACACTGTGGCCATGATCCGGAATTCAATGGACATTGCGAAGAAAGCTGTAGAACACCTGAATCCTGCACCGACACCAGTGGTCACCTTGGATCAGCCACTGTTTGCTTTGGCTAAGCAGATACAGTGGAAGTGGCCAGAGAGTTATGATGAAGACCACATGCTGGTGATGTTTGGTGGTCTCCACATAGAGATGACGGCACTGAAAACACTGGGGAACTGGCTGCAAGGGAGTGGTTGGGTGCAAGCACTTGTGCCAGCTGAGATAGCGACAGCAGGGACAGCAGACTCATTTCTGCGAGCATCTCATGTGTTGCGCACAAGAAGAGCACATCAAGTAACTGCAACAGCACTGTACAAGTGTACATCCTGCAACACCATGCCTACAACCACTACTGTCTGGGAGAAACCAGGGATGCAGAGGACCTTCCCGCGTTTGAAGACTGGTGTCGCCAGAAACGAGACAACATCCCCCAGTTTCGCTACTGGGCAACTGTGCTGGAAATAGAACTGTTGGTTCTAGTGTATGTGCGTTTTCTCAAGCAGGGATCGTTGACGATGTACCTCGATGCTCTGACAGAGCTAGTCACCTGGTTCCACGGAATCCACGCACAAGATCATATACCCACTATGCTAGGTGGATACCAGTGCACCTGAAGGACATGGGCTAACTCACTACCAAACACCCAGACGTAGCCAGGAAATTCAGTGGAGGCCATTTCACAGTTCAGAAAACACAGAGGGTGTTCTCTTCAATCCCGATTGACCAGGCACATGAGCAAAATAATGCCTGCATTAAAGGATGCCGTGGCGCAATTGGGCTCACTAACAACTCTAGCGCCCTTCGTCGCTGGATGGTTGCGGGACCAGAAGTTGCCAGGGCGATAGAAGAATTCCAGGACGGGAACCAATACTGGGGACGGCAAACAGCAGACACACGTCATCACGACCAGACGCCACGTGTACAGGCCTCATTTGTGAAAGATGTTCGCTCTCTCGTCGGTGTCATAAAGGAGATGGGCAACCCATTCGAGGAGTGAGTCAGGATCTAGTCGTACTGGACACAAAGGACATCGCAGGTCCTGCTGCCGTGGAGACCGTGATGAATGCCGAGAGGATTGGCCAAGAGCAGTTCGAGGCTTTCACCAGACAGTGTCTGTTGGACAGAACATTCCTCGTAACAAGCTGAAGGTGTTCAACACTTCAACTCCAAGAAACCAGAGCAAAGGTCAGCAACAGCTCACCTCTATCAAGAATGATCGTGAACTCTTCGCACGCCTGTACATTAGCTACCAGACGAGGGAGGGATGGAAACCTTGAGGAGTTCTTTCGCCACGAGAACCAGGCATGTCCTCCTGCACTGTCTGCTGGTGGAAAACTCTTCACTGGTACCAAGAATGATCTCATCACATGCTTGGAAGAAGTCTCCGACTCCAAGACAGAGACTCCTGTCACTACCTGTACAGTGCTTGATGGAGCGGCCATAGTCCAGATGCTGAAGCTGGCTGCATTAAAGACCTTTGAAGAGTATGCACCAGGGTTGTAACCAAGTCACATGGTTCCGAGTCACGAGTCAATCATACTTTTGTGGTTTTGACTCGAGTTGAGTCGAGTCATTTTCAATTCATCACAGACTCGAGTCCGAGTCCAAGTCACCGTTTAAAGGGTCAAGTCCGAGTCATGGTGTTATGACTCGAGTCGAGTCCAAGTCACAGTATTGAAGTCATGTTCAACTCGTGTTTTCAATCCTGCCTGGGTGATATCGAATTCCCTGTTTGCGAAACATGCTCATTTTGTCCCTATCAGAGTCTTGGCACGTGTTTATTTAGGCAG
>ATSW01047921.1:0-10731 GCA_000444245.1 Botryllus schlosseri | reverse complement strand
GGCTAGGCAGCACGACGGTGGGACTCGTGTCGATCACGGGCACCTCCTCGAACGCCTCGTAGGGAAGAGGTGCGGCTGCCTTGCGTTTTCGCCTCGGTGTTTTTTTCCGTACGACCTCGTCAGTGCGGTCTGAAAAGCGCCGTAAATTTTACTCGTTATTCGAATAGGAATCGGGAATCTGATGTGCCAATGCGCCAGCCTCGTCAACCACCACTAGGGTGCAATACACTATTACAGACTTGTACAAACTACCAATTTAGATAGTTGAAGGTTAACGAACTGCCGATTATATGAGCAATTCTAGTTTTAGTAGCAAATTTTGAGAAGTTAGTAGTTCTAGTTCTAGTTGTGCATTTTGAAAATCCTTCACTACTTTTCGTAACAAAATTCGATGAAATTTACCGGTAAAATTTAGCGAGCATCATCGAATCCAGTCAACAGCGAAGTAGGTTTTCCTTCAAAATAAACCGAACAGTCAAAATCGTGTTGGGGGTTTCAACAAAACTTTTCCTCGCCGAAATTTCCATAGAACCAGGCAAGGCAGGCGTAATAAAACAAAAACAATACCGCACCTAATTTCATATCAAATTTATGTTGCAATTCTTTGTTTCAAGTCGAATGATTTTGTCGCGACCACATTCCGGGATGACTTTCACTTTTGAAACTTCGGCGGTCCCCGTAATTAGTGTTAAAATTTTAACGACTCGCGAACTAAAACAGCTGAGAACCACCGCTCGAAGAGACGTGCATACCTTTTCCCAAAAGATCTTGTCTCGGTTCGACGTTAAGAGAGCGCAATGCATTCCTTTTACCAGCCTGAAACGAAACAATATCGAAACCTTAAAATAAAAATTTGGTTAATTCGAAATTTGACCTAATCCAGCCCAAAATTTTGATGATGTAGCTACGTGATGACATTAGGAATGAATGGCATCTTAGTTACAACTCGAGACTTTTCAACTCAGAACAAAGCTAGAGACTGCAGAAATCCAGAGTGATTCCGTGATTCGGCCACACGTCTCGTTACCAGATACTGGATTACCATATGTTTTCCACTCAAGATCCGCTTACCAACTCTTCTGGTATGGACTACAACAAAATATAACACGAACCTTTACGAATTTTTCGGCGATAGGGCGGTTCGGAACAGATTTAATCGCTGCATCCTCAACCTCAGACTCTACCGACGCAGTTACATCGAACATCTGAAGATTAAAACAATAATGAAGTCTTTTTCTTATTATGCGCATCAAAAGAATGCTGCTAGCCTACGAAATGGTGTCAATAAAACTTGAAAATATACGGGACCAACATAATTCAAAACTTCGCCCCAACCATGGTGTACTGTGACAACTCCACACTCGGGATAAGCTCAAACACTCTCTCCTTTTCTCTGCCTAATCTACGCACGCTGCCGTCATATCACTAAAACCGGACGTCTCCTTACTTGATAAACTTCTGCATTAATCAGCGATCTCTTCTTTTTTGTACTGCGGACTAACTTTTTCACTTCCGATTTACCTGTATCTGACTGAAAACAGTTTTGGTTCAAAAGCATATTGAAGCAAGACACATCACACGAGAATAATTAAAATTTCACAAAGTTTCTGCGTGATTCGCCACACTTTGAGTTTGCGTCAAATTCAGATCGGGGATGTCGCCAATAATTAATTTTCAGTAATAAATTGATACCCGATAATGAAAATATGTATTTGTAAACATGTTACCAATTCCGTCCTACCATCGCGAGTCTCCACATTCGCTAAAATGCATTCGTTCCTATTCCGAAATCCATACTCTAAGACTGAGTAGCAACCATGCTACCTTGCATATCAATATATAAGCCTCCTTTCATGACTCGAAAGTAAGATGAGCTTCCCTCAATCTTTCAATATAGTTACCTGTTTAAGGCCATCGTCTACATTTTCCTTGTCTTGAAACTGTCTACGCAATTGCTGAAAAATATTAAGAATATCGACTTGTAATTACTCACACAATCAGCTGACTTCGCGTGGCCACCACAATCACACGTAACAGGATTGGGCAAGAGAAATAGAAACTACCAAAAGTGCATTCTAAGATACTCAAATTTGCAAATCTTGAACCAAAAATTTTATTACCGCAAGTTCCATGAAATGAGAAATCTAACTTTATCAGCACTTAAAGTCTAACCAGCATACCTCGAATTCCTCATTAACTTTATCGGTGGAAGAGGTTCCTCGTTTTGACTCGGTACGATTGTTCCGATTCTAATGCAGAAATTCCATTCATTTTTTCGCAAGAAAAAGACGGAAATTAGCAAACTCACATTTTTCTTATCGTTACTCTGGCCTTTTCTCTGCTTTTCAGACGGTTCTTGTGCTGAACACAATAAGGAAAATAATGAACGATACCGATACAACAAATTATAATTACAGTGACTCCAGTGAGTTTAAAGCGTTTAGAATTCAATCACAACAAACACCAAGGTTTGCCGTACAAATTTCTAATCCAAGATCCAACGCAAAGCAGATAATCGTCATATTTGAATATATTACACTACTTCACTGCAGTAATGCAACAAAACAATTCGGTTACATTCACAATTACAAGAGCACCATCTAGATAGCCAGAACGTTCACAGTACCATTCCACATCACACAATCAGTAGATTGCTATATATTCTTACCAAAAAAACAGAACATTTCGCGCTAAAAACTGATACCTTTGACATCTTTGACATTCCAAAAGTAAACTTTAACAAAATTTTCCCCCCAAAGTATTTAAATTAGGCATTGTTGCACATGATGATGGAATTGAAATACTTTTCTACATTTCTGCTTGGAGCTGCGGAAGTAGCTTGGCAAGAATAGAGAAAAAAAGTTAGACGGCAGCAGTTCTTCAATTGCAGCAGCATACCGACAATGTTGCCTACATCGCACTTTTTGGACCTCACCCCATATCTGAGTTATGTTAACATCTCGTAATCCATCTATAAGTTAAGAATCACTATGCTGTAAGAACCAATATCCACCACGCAGTAAAGTTTCAGATCCAGATTAGAGATATCGAAGTGAGCTCGTAAAAACTTCGGACCTACTAAAAATTTCACACGTTTTTAGGTGTGTTGATCATTAAACTATGTCAACTGTTTTGTTACATTCAATGATTTTATGATTCACAAGGAGTAGTCAATGGGCCATCTACAACAGTCAACCTGTAAAGTAGGCTACAAGGTGTAAAATGCCTAAGATAACACTACAATGTGCCAGTAAATGTCAAAAAATAACCGCCCTATATATTATTTTCATATTGATCACCATTGGGTAAGACCGCTGTAGGCCTACGTCTAAATACATCTACATACTTTGTTTTCGTCTCTGAGACCGAGTCACCCTCCTCAAGCTTGGAATATCTTCATTTCCGCTACCCGATCCTTTGTCGCAGACTTCACCACCTGATTTTTTATTGTCGACAACATCTTCTGCAGTTTTTTCGCCAGAATCCGTTTTGGCCTCTGTTTGTTTATCCGAGGCGGCCCGTTCTTCGGAGGCGTGTCGGTTGTCTCCCGCTGTAATTCAACGCCGGGTCAGTTTGCGGTTAGTATGTTTTTCAGGTTTGTGGTCATTAAATAATAGCTCACAAGATAGTCGCATTCAAGCATGGTTGTAACCATAACCAAGTGACAAGGCTGCGAGTCACACAAGTCAATCTCAATTTTACAGTTTTGACTCGAGTCAAGTTGAGTCATTTTCAAGTCATTACCGAGTCAAGTCCGAGTCCAAGTCAGTGAATAGAGAGGATCGAGTCCAAGTCATTGTTTGTTCACTGTTCAGTTCAACCCACCTTTTTTCAACTCCCCTCCGTGATATAGAATGGCTCGTATTCATAATATCATACAATTGAATGGTATATTCATATTGAAATATAACCAGAATATTTTCGGCTGACACTCGTCAGGGGTAATCGTCAGCAACTAGTAGGGAATTGGAAAGAAGATTGCATATCACCAATCGTATCACAAAATATGACGTCACCAGCATGAAAGAGAGAGAGTTCAATGTACTATTTTCAGGTGGTACACGAACTCCTTTAGTAGACAGAGTTTGGTTTGGTGTGCAAAATATTCGGGTACATTTCAATATGAATATACCATTCAATTGTATATTGAAGTTCTGTAACTCCAAGAAGCTATTCATAGTATCGTTAATTTCCTCAGCCCTAACATATTCCGGCCCCATTTTCCAAATATCAGGACTGATAGACGAAATACCATTAATGCGGTGACTTTACTATTCTTCGAAGTTACAATGAAATGTCTGTCTCGGCCGTCCTATTCTTGAGTCATATGACTTGGTTCGAGCCACCAAAAAATCGCTATTCTACTTGAAATTGAGTAAAAATTTATGTTGTTACTACTACTTGGACATAAGCGGCTGACCACCATGATGACCTCTGCAAATTATCAAACACGTCAATCCAGAAAACATTTACCTTCGCCGGCAAGGTAATCCAGCAGCATCAGATCGGCCGAAGCGTCCGCCGGAACGGAGCTGACGACAGACGCGTTCAATTTCGATTTTGCATTTTTCGCGGCTTGCTGAGTTTCCGGGACCACGTCCAAGGTGACGATGCTCGGGGCTGAAAAGATTCCGACGACATCACAGTCACACAGTTTTAAGTATCAGACGTGAAAAGTTATGACCGTAAAAAGAATAACAAATTATGTACAACTTTGGGTGTGCGTCATGATGAATGATGATGCATGTGTTGTATGAACCTGTTTGAAAGTAGGTTAGAATTAGTTTCAAACAAGTTACATATGGAAGCTACAAATAGTTTCGAACAAACTTTTGTTAAATTGCAGCAGTGCAATTAAGCGACAGTTGAAAGAATAATACAGGCAAAACAGGAAGGACGCGTCTCTCTCAAAGGATACCGAAACCTGATAATCAAGGTAGCAGTCTTACAGTAAATTCAATAGAACCAAGTATAATTATCAGGACAATTTTTTTTACCTAAAAAACGGAAGATTTTGACCTAAAACATCAAAATTTTAACATTTTTTGACCTTAATAAACGTAATTTTGACCTAACGTAGGCAAATTAGGTGTTTTCCCATATAATGTAAAAATTGTACCACTGATCTTCATTTCTGGTTGAAACTGTCTGTCCTTACGAAGTAGTTAGGCGTGAAACAAACTTTTTTTGCCTAAAAACTGACTAATTTTTACATGAAAAAACATTATTTCAACGAAATCTGGCCCTATGAAGAATTCCAGTAGTTACATTACGCATTATGGTGGAAATAATTAAAATTTGTTGTAGTACAACGAAAAATACTTTCCTACATTATCGGGTAGAAAGTGTCTGCCCTTACTAAGTAGCTTGGCAAGAATGGAGAAAGAACGTTCGACAGCAGCAGTTGTTGGCTGACTACCCTGAATTTGTGCGTACACTGCTGGTGACAAACCGTGTTGCTCGATTCTGACAATGTTGTCTACATCACAATTTTTCATCACACACTTCTTCATATAAGAACCATGCAGTCTTGCTTCAGTTAGGATATTGCGGTACGTTCAGCATAACACCGTGACAACCTATTTGTTTCATTTGAATGTTTATGATTCACAATGAGCAGACAATAGGTTGTCTTCAACGGTAGGCCTATAAAGTAGGTTACAAGCTGTGAAATGTCAAATGATAGGGTCACCGACAGTGCATAGTTGCACACATTTGCAGCAATTAAATTTCAGGTAAATATTGATTTTTGTTCAGCGGCACACAACATTTGTTTTAAAGGATGGAGTTGTACTTTAAACAGCATTCACACCGATCAAACCGCTCAGATACTACTAAATTTTGACAAGTACTAATTATAACACAGCCCCGACCTTTTTTATGCGACTGATTCTTCTTTGTGGTAGTTCGTTTTCCTTTGGAATCAGCAAATTCATCGCTCGAGGCACCACGAATTGCGTCACTATCGCTGCCGACAGTGTGTACTACGCATCTGCTGTTCGTCATCGTCAATCTCGATATCGAGACTTTCGGCGGTCTGGCTGGGCGTTCCTGGTTTGCGTTGTCGTCAGAGTCGGAACGCAGCGCCCGGTGTACGTGGGCCGAGATGAGCACCGGCGTGACGGATACTTTCGCGTTGGGCACACTGGAAAAAAGCAAGACTCAGAAAGCAGACTTGAACATAACTAAAGAATTTTCAGCTTTTACAAACAAGATTAGAAATAGAATGACAGCTGCTAATTTTTTACTAAACTGGAGTAGAATTGGGACCATAGCCATAGGCGCTGAACGCTAATTTTCCTTATGTATGCGGGTTCGATGACGTCACAAAGGAATGACGTCATAATATGACGGAATTGATAATTAGGGTTAATATAGCATCAATTCATGAGGGTTAAGTGCATGCATAAATGCCGATTATGCAATATCTTCGTGTTAACAAACTTGCACGTATGATAAGCTTGTCAACGAGTCCAGAAGTGCTGTCAATTAGCGAGTCCCTAATCGCTAGCGAACAATTAAATACGTCGCTTATCAACGCGTATTACGCAACCTCGCCGACGATTTGCGCAAGCCAAAATGTCCGCGTTGATATGGAATCTGTTCTATAATGGCACCGATTTCAGGTTGTTCAAACCTTGCTCGGCTTTTACAGCTCAAGCCTTGACAGTTGACACACATCTTCTGATGGTTATGTTTAGGTATTAGCGGAATTCACCTACGCATGCACGGCGCACTCACAATCGCACATGTCTGCGGACATTCGATGTCATTCAGTTCAGCGATGTCACTCTTTAATCACAATGGCTAACCAGCAAACACCTAACGGCATTGTCACCAAGTCATCGAGAGATTGGAGCCAACGCATGCTAGGCTCTAGACGCGATAGTTGGCCAGCGATGATATCTTTCGTAGCAGGCCTGTTGCAGATGCGATTGTGTAGGCAAGCGATAATATCGTGTGCGCCAATGCAGATGCGATAGTGCAGGCAGCGATGGTACAGTTCGTACCGGGCCTACTGCTGATGTGATTGTTCAAGCGAGTGAAACTAGGCTTGTTGGAGACGCGATAAATCAGGCAAGCGTCCCAAGCGATGGTTGCCGAGCACATGGCAATCAATGACATAATTTCGCGATCATCTCAGCGGGAGATCACGTCACGTTGTGTACAGAGGAATCTCGCTAATTGGCAACGCGCTTGTCGCTAATTGGCGCGCGCAACGGGTTACCTCGCTCACATAAGCGGCAACAGGTAATGTTGTGAACTGAAATGCATTGCGATTTGTTCTAAATAACACAATCGGGGTTCATGCAGATACATGCCAAACCGAATTCTAGGTATGCCGCATACCTAAAAAATGTCTAGGTATGCCTGGCATGCCTTGCATAGCCTACCCAGGTTCGGCGCCTATGACCATAGCTATACAGTTTTTTCCAAATTAGATTAGAATTAGAATTACAGCTACGAATTTTTTACCAAATTAAAGTAAAATTGGGATTATAGCTATACAGTTTCTACAAATTAGATTTGAATTAGAATTACAGCTACAAATTGTTTCCAAATCAGATTACAACTAGAATCACAGCTACAAATTTCTTACCAAATTGGAGTAAAATTGGAATTATAGGTATACAGTTTATCCCAAATTAGATTAGAATTAGAATCACAGCTGCGGATTTTTTTACCAAACTAGAGCAGAAAATGGAATTATAGCTGTACAGTTTTTTTCCGAACTTGATTAGAATTGGAATTACAGGTACAAATTTTTCACCAAATTAACGTAGAATTGAAATTGTAGGTATATATTTTGATCAAAGTAGGCTAGAATTAAAATTAAAGCTACGAATTTTTAACCAGAAGAATTGGAATTGGAGCTATACAGAATTTCACAAAATTCGATTAGAACTTGAGTTACAGCTACGAATTTTTTTACCAAATTAGATTAGAATAAGAATTACAGCTATAAATTTTTACCAAATTAGAGTAGAATTGGATTATAGTTACACAGTGTTTTTCAAATTGGATTAGAATTAGAATTATAGCTAGAGAGTTTTTTTTTCCAAGTTAGATTAGAATTAGAATTACAGCTGCAAAATTTTTAACCAAATCAGAGCAGAAGGGGAATTATAGCTATATAGTTTTCTTCCAAATCAGATTAGAATTAGAATTACAGCTATGAATTTTTACGAAATTAGAGTAGAATTGAATCATAGCTACAGATTTTTACAAAATTAGATTAGAACTAGAATTACAGCTACGAATTTAATATCAAATTGGAGTAGAAATGGAATTATAGCAACATTTTTTTCCAAATTAGATTAGAAATAGAATTAAAGCTACAAATTTTTACAGAATTAAAGTAGAATTGGAATTAGAGCTATACAGATTTTTACAATATTAGATTAGAACTAAAATCACAGCTACAAATTTTTTACCAAATTAGTTCAGAATTGGAATTATTGCTATACAGATTTTTACAAAATTAGATTAGAACTAGAATTATAGCTACAAATTTTATATCAAATTGGAGTAGAATTGGAATTATAGCTATACAGTTTTTTCGAAATTAGATTAGAATTAGAATTACAGCTGCAGAGTTTATTTACCAAATTGGAGTAAAATTGGAATTACAGCTATACAGTTTTTTTTCGAAATTAGATTAGAATTAGAATTACAGCTACAATTTTTTACCAAATTAGAGTAGATTTGGATTATAGCTATAGTTATTTTCCAAATTAGATTAGAATTAGATTACCGGCATTTCGCTGTAAAGACGACTAGAATTATCTAGTTGACCAAGTCAGTCAGAGACCGTGTACACGTAGCCAGCGAAAATGCCTCCAACAGCTGTTAAAGGCGCACTGCACCCAGAACGTGACATGGTCTCAAATAGAAGTGAATGTGGACATATCTGTCATAGCGCTGCCCACAAAATTGCTAACTCCCATTCTGAATGCAGCGTTCAAGCTAAAAGCATGCCCACCCCCTTGGTTAGAGCATAATTGTGCCGAATAAAATAAAAACGCCAAAAAACACAAACCTTTCACTGGCATGCGACTCCTTCACTGCTTCGGGTTCCGCTTGCGAAGTTCCGACATCGTCGTTTGAGTTCTATAAAGAAATATGATACGGTTACCACGACATAAAATTGCACAAAGCTCTTTTGTATGGGGCGGCACGTCATTGAAATTAATTTTGATACATTAGCGTTTTCCAATGGATGCCTGATATAGGCAGACATGGTCAATCTGAGCAGAAGCACTGCTAATTTATTAGTAATTGAAGTAGTAATGACTACTTAATTACAAGTAGTAGTAGACAATGAAAGGCCTGAAGTGTAATAAAATAATCAGTTTCAAATTTTAGAATTGGCCGCGTGTCGAACACTGTTTGTAGTAAATTATTGGTTGGCTACTTTTGTAACAGCGGGATGGACAATACATCATCGAGGGTTGCAATGACTCGAGTCGTGACTCGATTAGAGTCCGACTCGAGTCACGATTTTCTGACGACTCGACTTGACTAAAAATAGGGAAATGACTCGACTCGAGTCATTACGCATGACTCGGCCAAGTTATATGATTCGAGACTCAGACGGCCAAGACTGACATTTCATTGTAATTTCAAAGAATAGTGAAGTAAAAACACTATTGGTATTTCGTCTATTGGTGCTGGTACTTGAAAATGTGACCAGTGAGCAAAAATAGTATATTATAAATATGCAAACTATTCGATATCACCGAACAGAGTTATAAAAAGTAGGTTTGAGAAGACTTCAACTGGAAAACAAGCAGTCAACACAATGCCTTGGACTCGACTTTCTGTTCGCTGACTTGAACTTGACTCTGGTCAATATAAAATGACTCGACTTCACTCGAGTAAAAACTATAAAAGTGAGATTGACTTGTGAGTCAAAGCGACTTGGTTACAGCCCTGGCGTATTCACCATAAAACACGACATATGGCACACAGAGCATTGCATAGAGCAGTGTTTCCCAACCCCGAGTCCGCGGACTCATTTGAGTCCGCGGAAGGTCCTTAGTGAGTCCGCGAACACAGGAATTTTCAGTAACTTAATCGGCTCGGCACACTTTTTCTTCCACTTCCGATACGATTTCGGAACATGTAATTGACAGACCTACGGGGCTCGTTCATTTTCGGACCAAAGTCATTGCAGCCTTACGGAGAAAATAGCTTTTTGGTCCGAAAGTGCATGAGCCCCGTCCTGGTCCGGTTTCGTTCAATTCCGATTTTAGAATTAGGCTGCGTGATTTGCAAAATACCTATTTTGAAATGTTAGTAACCTTGATAGCTGTCATAAAAATGCATAGATACTTCAAATATGTGACTGGCGGTACTCAACTTGAATAGTGCTTTCAGAACTACATTCATTGCAGTAGAATTTATTACCTCGGTGGCTTTTCGGGTTTCCCTTGTCAAGAATTAACGGCACCATAAGAAGGATAAAGAGTTTGTATACGATCTTTCGATATTCCATTAATATATTCCGCTAATTGTCTGTGTAACGTCTTCTGTGTATTGTATAATTTGATTCTCTCTTATCCCTTTATTATGACTACCGGAGTACCGGTACAGCTGACTTTGGCCAGCTACCGTTCCTTTTTATTATTGCCTTGTTACGTCATATTTTGCCAATTTGGATTTTGTTTGAATCTTTTTCTATATGCTTCTTATTGTGCCGTTACCTCTTGTTGATAAGGGGCATACGAA
>ATSW01047908.1:0-10127 GCA_000444245.1 Botryllus schlosseri | reverse complement strand
AGATCGAATGCCATACATTGAGCTGGGTTATAAGTACAAGTTTCTTTGGAAATTTCCTTTGGAAGATGTGGATAACAGTAAGATATTGATCTATTTTCATAGTTCTATATATATTTTATACATTTGTGTGGTTTTGTATCAATTTCTGTCATCTTAGATAGATTTTTAGTTGTGTGTTTTGGTGCTATAGTGTAGTGTATTATATTCAGTATCATATTTATTGATGGAATTGTGCAGGGCCAGATTAGCATGATAGTCATCTTCAACCAGTTATTCATTATTGTTAACACTATCTAAATCACGGGTCACCAACACGCAGCCTTATGTCATATTTTGCGACCCGCGATCTACTTCAAGAGATTTGGGAAGAAAGTTTAGTAAAGCATTTTGAAATGCTGCAATTGATCTCAGTTTGAAAATAAGCTATTCTCCTGTGCCCAACATCACTATTCCTCACTAGATGAAACGGCTTCGGGCGATGGCAACAGCATTCCATCGAGGAAGGATCAGCTGATATGAATGGGCATATTGCCTTAACGTATAACGGCCCAGACACTGCCAAGACTGAGACGCTTAGAAAACGGCTCAGGGCTTCCCCACATGATCCAGTAATACTTCGAGATAGTATTTCAGCGAGTGGGCTACCGTGCCACGCTACCCCCAACATCGATTCCTTAGTCGCTGAAAAGCGTGGTCAGGTATCGCGCCCAGCTCATAGTTTCAAATAAAATGAAATTGATGACCATGATATTTGTGCTGTATTTATTTAATAAAATATTACTTCTGTGGTCGTAACTATCCCCGTAGCCCATGTTAGAGAGCACAGTGTTGTACTGAAGTAAAGTTTTGAAAACGTGAGTTGCTAAACTGTGTGGCCTATTTTGTATCTATTGCATTTCAAGTCCAGCTCACAAGTTTCCTGGTAAATGCTCCTAAAAATGCACTTACCCCCTCAATGGGAATGTTTGACCTTTCCTGTTAGATATATGTTGTCAACTCTATGTTCCTACTATCTGCGGTCTAATATGTAATGCAATTCATTTAGGAATTGATAAGATGCCAGTGTAGTTGCATCTAACATCAGATGGAAAAATGATTAAGCTTGAGATGTGTTTGTATCATGTAAGTCCTACATTAGTACAAGGATTGCCATCCTGAACCTTGTAGTAATTTAGCATTTAAGGTTACTTTGAGATATCCATTGAGTCATGGATATTTGCTCGATTTATTGCCTAGTGTTTATACAACTGGCTCTTAACTGAGTTATCTGCGCTCGTTAATGCTACAGTGATGATTGCGTACCACTTGACCAGAGACAGTATATATGCCTTCCAAATTCTTTTAGCCACTAGCTCGTTTAGGGTTCTTTGTGATGAATCAAAGTCTGCTGAAAGCAGTGTTGAAATCAACATAGCAACTTTGTCATCATGGAATGCATATTTGTTGTGTTACCTGGATTATCTGTTTGCAGTTGATTGTTGTGTGACGATATGTTCATGTCCATGCTATTTACCAAGAAACTGTGTCAACATGCTCGCACATAGCCAACTGTTAATTGGAGATTTAGGCAAATTCCATTGTGAAATTGTGCGTATTGTAGTTAATCACAATCGAATTTAATATTCATTTCTTGATGTAATACGAAACATCTCATCAATCAGCGATAAAAATAGTTCTTTTTATATTAAAGTTATTGAAACTTTGGACATTGTTCAAGTACAATCAATCAAGCATAAAGTTCTACTTAACACTTAATCAAATACAGATGATGTATTCTTAATCTGATGCTTCGTCGGTACAGATATCGAGTGCCGCATTGCACTTTCACATACTCAATTATTTGCATTTGTGTAATCCCATGCAAATGAAGAAAGGCCTACGCAATAGCAATACATGAGCCTGTGATGCATTGACGACTATCATCTCTGTATCATGAATTAGAATTGTGTGACTGTGGAGGCGTGGCATCTCACTACCCTCCTGGGCATGACAAATGAAAAAGCATGAATGCAAATTTCAAGTGTGTTGTCTGGTAGGAAAAGCGTGTATTAGAGCACAAGATGATAGCTTGCGCAGCCTGCATTTAATGAAGTTATTCGAAAACACAAGCGATAATTGATGTGTTTATTCTCGTATTGTATCATTGAGTTTGACCTCAGGCGCCGTTCACACTTGTATGTTTCGATAAACTTGTATATCTGATACCTTGTATATTGTTCCCACAGTAGTACTAGGGTACATCCATCTCAGTTTGGTGTCACAATGTTTAGAGTCAGAATTCTGAGCTGAGAAGCCACCCATCTTTCTGCTCATGTACATTAGGGCTGTTTAAAAATACCATTTTTAAAAATTCTACTGGCTACTTGATAGAATCGTTAGGTTACCTAATAAAACACTGTACACCAATTTTGTCTCAATTCCAACCTATAGAGGCATTGCTGTAACTCTGTTATTATTAAACTGATCTCATATGTGCATATTGCAATAGATACTGCTACATGAAAATCGCGGTGATATATTTTGACAGTGCCTACAGCGATATCATTCAATTTTGTCTGTGAGAAGACTAAGACTCTGTTTTTGAAACCTGCATAATTGATTATTTGGATGAAAAATATATAGCTCAATGGTACAAAATATTATTGCGGGTGTGTAATGGCTAGACCGCTGACCAGGGTATGATATATATTCAAAACATCGGGTTCATTATTTTAGAATAGGTATTGGTGTTCTGATTTCGCAAACTAAACTATTGGAAGGATTATTTATGCTGAAACTTGAGATAATTTACCACCACCTTATGCAACTGTGTCAATTTTCTGGTTATTATTTCCCTATGGAATCTCCCTCTGTCATGGAAAAACGGGTATCAACCGTCAATGCAACAATACACATTTTTGGTGTGATTTAAAATTGCGATTGCAGTCTGACGGATGTATTGGTGTATTTTTTGGTATGCTACATTGGTATTTCCTGCATCCGCATTCCTGATACATTAAATTGATAATCCATCTCTGTCAAAGGCCGCATTTTTGAGAGAATTATACCCTCGTGAAAACCGAATTGTGTCTTTTTTCTGGGTTATCAATCTTTTGGCCATGTTTTAGCTCTGCAATTCAACTGTGAGCAGTTTTGGTGAAATCTGCTGCTGGCTTTACTGTGTTTGTATTCACTTTCATTTTACAACTAAACAGCAGAGTGAAAAATATCTCATGTTTACCTCCTGACTGGACAGTGGACACCTCTTACTTTTGTAATTGGTAGATGGATAGTAAGATTACAAGTGTTGATCTCGATAATAACATAATCACCTTTGAAAATCTAAGACAGACAAATCCATACAAATTTCGCTTTTCAAATGTGGCCCAATATTTCAATGTTTTATAAGGTAATGAGCGTTCTCTATCATCCAAATTAGTATTTAAAAGTCTATCTCGGCTAATTACTGTACCTTACATGATATTTAACAAAAGTTGCAAGCAAAGAGATTTTCAATATGTTACAATGTTGCTGATACTTAATGGTACCTAGGATATGTTCCGTCGGAACTAACAGTGCTGCCATTGTTTTGGTAGGTTTTCATACATGCAGTCTGCTGTAAGATAGTTATTATCTTATTTAATTACAGTGTGTAACTGAACTGAATGCTGGAGATTCTTGTGTATTCATTACTATGTACATTTTGAAATCTTGAATGTCTGCTCAAACACCTGGTGAATCAGTTCACTTTCATACACCGCTACATAGTGCAACCTATAGTCTCTTGTTTGCTTCTGGTTCAACTGCTTGTTTACCGGAGGAGTCCCAAACGATTTTGTATTGGCTGTCTGCAATAACATTCTAGGAACTAAATTTACAGTCAAGTACATTTGTCGAAATGATATCTGATATGGTATGTTTTTAGAAATATCACGTTTCGATGCGGTTTCTTTATGCTCTGTAATTTTAAAATCAAGGTTTACTGTCAGTTTGAACGTGTTCGCAATGTTTGTTCATGAGATTCGAAGCTCTAAGCTTACATCAGTTCCGGGTAACTCTATGTGATGGAAAAATATTAGCTCCCTAATGCTCTAATAGGAAACTAGAAAGAATTATAGGGCAAATTCCAGGGGATGTTATCATTTTCATGCTTTGCCACACATGTATTTCAAGGAGGTACTGCATTTTTGGAAAAAACTCTACAGAAATGTAATGATAAGCCAGGGTTGTAACCAAGTCAGAACTCCATCTCACTTTTATAAATTTGACTCGACTCAAGTCGAATCATTTTCTAGTCACCACCGTGTCAATTCTTGGTCCAAGTCGGCTAGTATTTTTTACAACTTCCGACAGCTTCCTAAATACTCAGAAGCTATGTAGTATGGTGTTTTAAGCTGTCTTTAGGAATATTGCATTGAAACTTTTCTTCATTTTTTGTTCACACAACTATTTTCAACTATTTTCGATTTTTTATGCAATATTTTGCAAGATTTTTCGATTTTTTCATGCAACCGAATTTTTACTGGGAATAGTTGGCATTATATGTAAATAGATCTCTTAATTATGTCACTGTCGTTAAAATTTGAGGTCCTTTCTGATATGATGTACAGGTAGACTACACTCTGGCTAGACCGGCGAAAATCATATTTTCACTGGGTTAATTTATTCAGGCTGTTGATTTTCTTGAAGTCGCTAACATTGAGTTTTGCTATAGTGAGTATCTCACACCCTAATAATTTCAAGGAACTTGCCCATAAATGCAACTTATTAGTGTAACTTTTGTGAAAATTAAATGCAACATTTTACTGTAAGTTTTGACTTTTCACAACTCTTCTTGGTGATATTGAATGCGTCGCATTCATAATATACTGATTTTCCTCACTTCCAGTACCAGTACTACTAAACGCAATACCAACAATGTGGTAACTTTACTATTCTCGAATTTATAACTTAATGTCGGTTTTGGTCGTCGGAGTCTTGAGTCATATGATTTGGTCCGAGTCACGCACAAGGACTGGAGTACAGACCGAGTCAAGACACAGATTGATTCGAGTTGAGTCGAGTCACCGAAAATTGGTTCTCGAGTCATTACAACCCTGTGAACAGCTTTATGATAACGATTCTAACAGTTGCATTGTTTTTTTTAGCCGGAAATGCGACGTTATCGCGATCGAATATTGAGCGGCAATGTAAATCATTACAAACAGACCGTGAAAATTTAACGAGTATACAGGATCTCGTTTCGAAATTGACTACATCTCATTCGGTAAGTCTCCTACAATAAATGCTAGTGTTCGCCGGTATATTTTCCCAGAGTAATTATTTCCAGAGGTGGTCAGTAATGAAGTAGGCTACTTCTACATTTTCAAAGTACTAAATTTTGCCTCCTTGCACTATTTTGCTGAGTGGATATGATTTCAACTACCACTTCTAATCGAACATATTTTAAGGCAGGACTACTTACTTTTTGCAATTTTGATGTCGATAAGCAGGAAGTAGTTTCGGGATGAATTATTCCTCACGCATAGTAGGGAGATTTTTTTACCTAAAAAATGGAAGATTTTGACCTAAAAATACCTAATTTTGACCAAATTTTGACCTAATGTATGCAAATTAGGTGTTATCCCACATAATGTTAGAATTGTACTACTTATCTTGGAACTGTCTGTCCTTACGGAGTAGTTTGGCCTGAAAAACTCTTCTTACTCAAAAAACGACAAATTTTTACATGAAAAACCTTATTTTAACGAAATCTGGCCCTATGAAAAATTCCAGTTGTTATGGTTAGAACCGCGTAAAAAATCCAAGGGCAACACCATGACGGCTCAATTGTCCTTGCGACAATCAGCCGGTGGAAAGACACGTTAAAGTGGGAATCGAAGCATCTGCCCAGTGCCCATGTTTTGGGATTTAAACGTAGAGATGGTCTCATCGACAAAAATTGAAGTCTCGTAACCAGATGAAATCCTTTCATACGAAACAAGATTTTGAAGTTTGCTCACACTAATACTCTGGTAGTGAAACCATCTTCGAAATATTGCTTTTTTCAATATAGAATTGATGTTTTTGTGTTTTCAATATTGATTTGTCATTTATGGGCTTTCAATATGGAGTTGTCAATCACTACATGCATTTAGGCATGGTAACCACTGCTTCAGTGCCTTGTTAAAAATCAATAATTTGCTTGTTACTTTTTTCTGTTTATTTTTTAAGACAAAGTGCTGTGGAAGTAAGATGGAAACTTTTTGCTTTTGCAGTTCTGCATCTTTTAAGCCCAAAATCAGCTTTCTAGTGTAAGCGGTTATCCATATGCATCCAAATTAGCTATTTGGACTCGTTCGGTGAAATTTCACGACCACTAGAGGGTGCACGATCCAAAAATTATTATAGAAATTATTTTTTCGATATTTGCCACCTTATGTTAAGTGTTCATTTTGAAATTCAAAATTTTCCGTTTTTCACTTCACCCTGTGATAACCAGTATTGACTTTCTAAAGACTTGACTTTGATTTGTGCTGACAGACAGTTCCATCTAATTTCAAGATTTCAATCCTACTCGTGATTTCTTCAAATACTAAATTGCCACTCAGATTCCCACTCCAATTCGTTCTTGAGCTAGAGCAGTGGTTCTTAACGTTGGCTAAACTAGCGAACCCTTACACCAATCAACCAAAATAAAGGACAACTCATATATCTAATACATTAGGCTACTATAGAATCCTTGTGTGCAAAATGGACTGTGCTTCAACAACAGTGTTGAAAGAACAAAACTATAAAAACATGATGATCACACTAAACAAAAAATTATAATGAATATTGAATATTCACTGTAAATCAGTGTGGAGTTTGCTCTATGAGTCGGCTGTGTGTCTTGACTAGTGCGATCACCTGATACTTAGGTTCCATGAACCATGGTTAAGAACCAGTGAGCTATAGTAAGATATTTTTAACTAGTGCAGGAGTGGAGGAATTTCACTGAGGCTCGGACTTTAGATGTTTGATTATATAGTCAAGCATTCTATCTATTGCTCATGGCCCCTTGATTGTATATAGCAACTCTGACCATGAATGCCATCAAGATAACCCATTTTCATGATACTTATGGTTACCAAACGTCCACTTTCAGGAAGATCTGTACTCGTTTTTCAAGAAATCGAAAATTTCCTCCGAGGACTCCAAAATGCCCTCCATTTTGGCAATTCGTCCACCTTTATAGCTCTGAGAGCCAGGCGATTGTACATGGACAACTAAAAAATGCCATATATGACACGAAATCTGGATTTTGGCGACAGTGACGTTATTTTCTTTTCAGTCAACCCAGAGTCCAGACCCAGTAATATTTATGTAAAAATTTTTAAATCACTCATTTTCTCGGCCGCCATCATATCTTTTGTCACTTGTTAAATGCGTCGTCTTTTTTGGTTCTCAAAATATGGTAACCCTAGTATGATACTACAATATTTTAACACAAGCTTTTCAATTGTTTTCATATCATGTGTAGTGAACATGATTAAATGCTGAAATTATGTATTTAGAAAGGATTGGTGTTACCATCCAGAACAACACAAAGAAACTGTTTGACAGAGTTCAAAGATGCCGTACCCCTTAACAGCTTGTACCATTGATTTTGTGGCTCAATCCTTATTCCAATTACATTTTCAGCAACTCGATGAAGCCGTGCGAGATCTTATTTCCCATGTGGAGCAAAATCTGGTCCAGGAAAAATACAGTTTATCCCTACTCAACACACCGCCGAGACTTAATTTGTCGGTTCGGACTGGGTAAGATGAAATGTTTGTAATCTCAAATTGTGAAATCATTCGGTAACTAGCAGTAAATTGAATACAGGCCCTGAAGATTGACATCAAAAGCTGTGATAGGCTGCTATATCGGGAACTCATGTGATATTGTTTGTATAATAAATGACATGAAAATATTATTTACTGATTTTCAAGTATTTTTTCTGTAAATTACCGCAAAAATTAGGTCTACATTCTCAAATGCTTCTCTCCAGTCGCGTAGACTGTGCCTTTGTATCTGCGACAGAGATAACAAGATATCAGTCAAAGATTTAATTATTTGAAGAATTCGTTGTTTGACTTTTCTAAGACGATATTGCGCATATTGCTTTTAGCGTAGGTATGATACTAAAACCAACCTTGCTCATCTGTGAGGTCTGGATAATGTATATCAAGAATCTCTTCTATCAGCCCCATTGACAGATGTGTTTCGCTAGGCACTCCGTTTAACAAGTTGACGGTTAAAACTTGTTACATCTATCCCAGGCAAAATCGAGCACCATGCTAGTTTTCTTTCACATTAATGCAGGGTTGTCACAAGTGTCACAAGGTTCCGAGTCACAAGTCAATCTCACTTTTATGGTTTGACTCGAGTCCGAGTCGAGTCACTTTCAATTCACGACCGAGTCGAGTCCGAGTCATCGAGCTTTTACTTGAGTCCGAGTCCAAGTCATTATGTTCACTGTTCAGTTTTCTGTTCAATCCGGCACAATCCATTTTTTTCAGTTCAGCTCAAGTGATATAGAATAGCTCGCATTCATCATATTGTAATCTTCCTCGGTCTTACCAGTTTCTGGTCCTATTTTCCAAGTATCAGGATTGATAAACGAAATAGCAATAATCAGGGTTGTAATGACCCGAGTCGCGATTTTCTGATGACTCGACTTGACTCGAGTCATTTTCTCAAAATACAGGAATTACTCGACTCGAGTCAATCTGTTTATTGACTCGACTTGGACTCGAGTTATTGCGCGGGACTCGAACCAAGTCATGTGAATCGAGACTCAGACGGCCAAGACTGACATTTCATTGTAATTTCGAAGAATAGCAAAGTAACAAAGCTATTGGGATTTCGTCTATTGGTACCGGTATATTTGAAAATGCGACCAGAAACAGCTAAATACGTGGAAAACTAGCATATTATAAATGTTAACCGTTCGATATCACCAGAGTTATGAAAAGTGGGTTTAACAAAACTTTAACTGGAAACTGAGCAGTCAACACAATGACTTGGACTCGGACTCGAGTTATTATACCATGACTCGGACTCGACCCTCTGCTCGCTGACTTGGACTTGACTCGGTGGTGAATTGACAATGACTCGACTTGACTCGAGTCAAAACTTTAACATTGAGATTGACTTGGGGCTCGCTGCCTTGTGACTCGTTCACAACCCTGACAATAATGAGGTGACTTTACTATTCTTCGAAGTTACAATGAAATGTCTGTCTTGGCCGTCTTAAAATCGAGACGTATGACTTGTTCGAGTGGTGCACAATGACTCGAGTCAATGCAAAATTTGACTCGAGTCGAGTCATTTTACGCATTTGGAAAAATGACTCGAGTCAAGTCGAGTCACCAATTTGGTTGTCTTCATTCAGGGACGGACCGAAATCCTTTCTCTTTGATTTCAACGGCGACGACAAAGGCGCGATGGCACAGTTCGAAAAATTATTCGCAAGCGCAAAAGCGACTCTAAGTAATATATCCGTTTGCATTCCTAAATATGACTCGGCGTTGCTTCATGTTTTTGCTTTGTCAGCATCTATGAAAAGTCAGGGGGAACCTGGGTTCGTGAAAGCGATTCCGATCGACAGGTCAGGATCGAGGTCGGGAATGCAGTTTTCTTGCGCCACGTCAAACGTGGACTCTACTCTGGACTCGAGGGAAGTGTGGGTCTGTAACACGGACGGAATAGTGGGGCAGGTTTGTGAAATACTTGGACACCTAGACCAGTTGGAGAAATCTAACGTGTGTAATATTTCTATGCTCTCGTAATTTAATTTCTAGTTCACCTGCAAATGCTACCAGATATCTCTATAGTGCAAAACGAACCAAGCTTGCTGTGCAGTAGGGTTCTCAAATTGTACTGGCTGCTTGATAAAATTGTTAGGTTACCTGATTTAAGCCTACACACCGAATTTGGTTCAATTCCAGCCAGTAGCCACATTGCTACAGGAGAAGAAAGTTTCTATCCATTATATAAAAATAAAATTTTATGTTCACCCCATGAAAGTGTTAGGTCGTCTATAGAAACGATGTTCACCAAATTTGGTTCAATTCCAACCAGTGGAAGCGGAGTTATTGCCGTTGAAAAATTTGGATTTGAATAAAATAGTATTGACGGTG